>JZLH01S0522184.1:6146-25113 GCA_001188425.1 Eucidaris tribuloides
TCCCAACTTTCGCTTTGGTACGATAGCATAATACAAGTTTAGCTATGACAACGTCTTCAAACACACACACACACACACACACACACACACACACACACACACACACACACACACACACACACACACACACACACACACAAACAAAAACACACACACACACACACTCACACACAACACACATACATACATACACTCTTACACACATACATTACATGCATATATACAAACATACATACATACATACATACAAACAAACATACATAATATGCATGCATACGAGATTACATGTAATTGCTAAACGTGATTCATTTAAATTTCCACTTTTGATGCAAAATAGTTCTCTTCTGACTCAAATGATGCAAGAACGGCCCAAAACGTCTCACATAATGAAATACTTCCAGACTATATTTGATCCTCTCCGTGGTTCCATTGCCCCACTGCATTAAGATACCACAAAAATTGTTCGACAATAACAAAATGATTAAATCAGAAATGGAATAAAGTTGCACAAGCACAAAGCATGGACGAAATAAATTTTGTGCATTTTTCCACAGGCATGGGTTACTTTAAAACATTGTATTTCTACTACTAATTGTTTTAACTTGTAAGGTTGTGTGTATTCAGATTGATATTACATATACGTATATCTTCTTATGGATTATAACGTTAACTGGAGTATTTCACTGCTTTCTCTATTAATAATTTCCATATTAGGTCTGTTCTTGTAGTTTTTGCCTATTTACACTCGTACACTACATTGTGATGCTAACTTGAATATCTGACTGCTTTACTAAATGATACTCACATTAGGTTTATTCTTGTATTTTTCTTTATTTAAGCAAGTTTGTACATAACAATTTACTGAAAAATATTAAATTCTTACTTAAGCTGTTACGTGCTTTTGGTGATTTTGTGAATTCTCCATATCGAATATGGTTGTCTATGAAAGACTGCTGGGACGCACTAATATAATTGCGATTCTCTGGCAAGATTTGCCGACTTGATCGCATCCGATATCTCATTTGTGTACGTGAAAAGCCCGGTATTAAAAAAAAAATCGTTCTTGATTTTATGATTTTATAATCGCATAATTTAACCTTATTTTTATACTTCGGATAATGTCAGAGTTTCATTCATGCGTGTTGGCATCTTTCTCATAAACGAGACAGAGCTAGTTCAACCACACAAAAAGAAAAAAAAATACAACTGGAAACGGATTGGCTATGTTAAATCAATGCCGCCGCTTTCCTTCTGAGTCAGAATGGAAACCAAGTCTGCAAAAAGTCCAGAAGGTTGATATATAGCATCCGTTATCAGCAAATATCAGGTATATACGATAAGGAGAATTGTCAATGTTGCTACATTTTCAGGAGTTTAAGTCTTATAAAACTTTGTTTAACCGTTTACACGTGATCGACTCATTGTCTTTTACGTGGATACCAGACCCCGAATATTTGAGACCCTGTCGCAGAAATGATTTTAACTTCAGAAAACAAGACTGAACACTTCAATCTGTTCTTCCTCATGATTCAAATGATTTCAAATGTCTGATATTGTCTAAAATTATATAAACACCTCCTATTCCAGGAGTTTATGTAGCTTATTTGGGATTTTCCCCCGATAAGATATTCTCTGTCGTACCACCACCCTCGCTGCAAGTTCCTGGAGATTGAGGCACTGAGTTTGTAACGACTCCAGAAGATTACGTACTTTGACAACCTCTTCTTCATCTTCTTGGATCCCCCATTGCCCTCGACTCATGTCCCACATCTTGGCCAGGAGAAGTCTTTCTGGTGGTGTACTCCCCAAGTTATCTGTTCTGCCTATACAGTCGACATGGTCCACGTCTTCATATTCCAAGAGACGAGCTATCACCAGCCTCAACTTATGAGGGTTTTGAACCATTATGCTCCCCCAGAAGCGTGGTTCGGGGTAACCGTGTTTCCAGGGGAACTAAGCATAGCGTATAAAACCGAGGCACGTACACCTCTTTCAGCATGGGATTTCTTCCAATAGGCTGTCTCTTTCAGATTAGACCCAAAATCTCGATAACTATCTGGCATGTGAGTTCTAGCTCTTCCTCTCCCTCATACAGATTACTTATCGCAATCAGAATATATGACATACCCGCGGTGAATTCATCGTTAAGCAGAAGCAGACTCTAGTTCATATGACCAAGAATTTCTAAAAATGATTCCAGGTGCATTTGGACATCTCTAAAAGGAAGATGGCACTCTTTGTCGCTGTCTTCCCGAGTCTCAAGGGCTATCCACAGCATGTCTGTTATGGAGTCAATGGCTATATGCGCGACTGATGCTACTATGACATTCTGTGAGTGAATTAACAAGTTAATGACATTCTTAGTTCATTAATTCTGAGTTAATTAACAAGTTATGACATTCTGTGAGTTAATTAACAAGTTAATCTTGATCCCGAAAGTTATCTTGATCAGCTCTTCGAGAGAAACTTCACCCTGTGTCTCCGATATGTACTGTCGCATTCCGCTGAAATCCCTGCAATCTTGATCAATCAACCGGCCAAGGACGAGCAATCCCTCCTTATGTAGTCTGGACCAATCATTTTGGATCATTTCCAGTTTTGCGATGGTTTGACATTCCCGTGGCACTGCCGCATCAAGAGGCTCTGCTGTGTCTTTGAGGATCACATCATCTGGATTTTCAAAGCGAAGTTGCATCGCCCTATAGAACAGGTGGTATGCAGAAGTATCACCTCTTTTCTCGGATATCTGTGAACTTCCGAGTAGCTCTAGACCATGATCCGTTCAACTTTTGTGAAATGCGAGTGACAAGTTAAGAAATACTCCACGACAGGTTTCATGTTTTTATGCGCTGCAAGTAGTAATGGACTTAGCTCTTTGCTGTCATTTGCAATGATGGCGCCGTGTTTCAAGAGTAACTCTGGCAATGGCAGTTGGCTACGATGCATTTTTTCATGAGGATATGTGTCTTTCTCTTTAAAATGGCTTACAAACTCATCGCGATAAAATGGAACTCTCTCTTTATTATGGCTTTCGAACTCATCGTGATAAAATGGATAGCAAATCATATGCAAGGCAGTGTATCCATTCTCGGGACAAATCAAGTACGGATCGGCCTTGTGTTCCAGTAAAAACTTCACCACCTCCACATTTCCCTGTCGACAAGCGATCATCAATGGCGTTATTCCTCGGAAACTCATTTCGTCAATGCAGAATACATTGTCGCTACATTCGATAAATATCTCGAACTCGGGTATGGGTTTGATATTTTCGAACTCGAGTGTATCTGCTAAGTTTATAGTTCCATTAATCACATTATCGAACAGCGGGCCGTACGGAGATCCTCCCATATGAGTAAAACATCGATTACGCCGTTCCTCCATTTTGGTTCGTGTTTGTCATCAAACCAAGACTTTTCTCTTTGTCAATCTTTCTCACGCCAAAAAAGCCAAAACAGTTTGAAAAAACTTTGAACCCACAATTTTTTGTTTGTTTGTACTATTATATCAGATTATATTGGTCATGTGCTATGCCTACAACTGAACCTTTAAACAGTACCCTGTTTGTATTTTGCGGCCATTTATCACAAGTTAGTCCTGCTTCTAGGTTCTTGTGTAGGTAAAATATCATAATACACACTGATTTTGTCACCCTTTCCGTGATTTTGCATATTCGGTTTTTGTCGAGCCCACCGAGGTGGAGGGAGACTAAGGGATCACTTTGGCGTCTGTCCGTCCGTCCGTTACGCTTTGAAAAACTTGAATAACTCTGTGCTAAATGCTCCAATCTCAATGAAACTTGGATGGAAGTTTGATCATACAAACTTTCAAATTTAGAAGTATGTGAAGGTCACCACAAGGTCAGAGGTCACCAGCAGGGGTCAACAACCTTTTTCAGCCCAATATTAATTTTTTTGAGCAAGTTTCGTTTATGGCCCATAACTTTGCCCCCATCTGCCCAATTGTGACCAAACTTGGGTGGTACATGTCTCATAGGGAGCTTAAAGTCACCACAAGGTCAAAGGTCCCCAGCAGGGGTCAACGACCTTTTGAGCCCAATGTTAAATTTTTTAAGCAAGTTTTGTTTATGGCCCATACATTTACCCCCATTTGCCCAATTGTGACCGAACTTGGGTGGTAGATGTCTCATAGGGAGCTGAACGTCACCCCAAGGTCAAAGGTCACCAGCAGGGGTCAACAACCTTTTAGGGCCCAATGTTAAGTTTTCTGAGCAAGTTTCTATGTACGCGAAACTGGGCGAGACACATTTTGGCTATCGCCTTGTTTTATATTTCACTGTTTGAAATATTACACAACTGATATAAGTGTGGGTTCTTAAATTCATTTAATGTTAGTTTTAACGTAAATATTTGATGAATAATTTGCATAGTTTGTGAGGGACAACTTAAATGTTATTAGCTTAATCAACGTATTTGGTGCCAATTATCATACTGCAGCTTAAATGGAAAAAAATGTGATACCGATCAACTTCAGTAAAGTGTATGCCAGGTCGACAAGTAATATATAAGTACAGCACATCCATCTATCTGTTTATCTACCTGTCTATCTATCTATTCATTTATCTATCTATATATCTATGAATATTTAAAATGAAGAATACGCTAATACGAACAGATTTGACCTCTCCTTCTATATAGAAATACACAAATGTGAGAAATTATATCTGGAGAGAAATGAAGCATGGTTTAAATCTAAGTTATACTTACCTAATCTAATTTAAACCGGAACAAAAAAAAATCTGTCTCAGAAAGCCAAGTCCCCACCACTAGGTCACAGAGACTGTTGTTTTTGGTGGCTAGCCAGATTTTAACTAACCAGCTGACCATTTCTCTCCGAATTTGATTTCTGACTTTCTTTATTTTTACAGGGAAAGGCCAAAGCTTTCTGTATTAGCATACATTTATTATGTCTTTCATTGTGACTTTTTTTCGCAAATCCTTTCGTAAGATCCAGTTAAAGCATGCAGTTTGTCATTATTCGAAAACTCTCCTGCCCTGTAGAGGAATTTGGACACAATGGTTGAGAGACTGTCTTGTCCGCTCTTTGTTGAATTAAGGGGAGTGTTTCATGAAGAACTTTGTCCGTGATTTTCACTAACAACTGGCATAAGCTACTAAAATCCTTGCATCTGATTGGCTGAGGGCAAATTTGTCAGTGGAAATAAAAGACAAACTCTTCACGAAATGTTCTCCACAACCAAAAGAGTCTCTGTGACCTAGTGGTAAAGACACTGGAGTTCTGAGCCAGAGACCTGGGTGTGACTCCTGTCGGAAACCGGTTTTCAACCTTTCCTGTTTTCACACACGGAGGATCAGCCTGAAGAAACTTCGATTGAAGTTACGCTCTGTTAAGTGAAGGCTTAACTGAATATTTCAAATGTTTCCTTTTACCAGAAGAAGAGAGCCCGCAATTACCGGAGAGTGGAGGCAGCAGAGGACGAGGTCGAGGCCGAAAACGGGGTGGTGGTCGCAGGAGAAATGGAGGCGGGAAAGGTCGTGGAAACAGACGGGGTGAGAAGTATTTTGAAATTCCGCAGAAACTTCAAATTTCTTGCGAATAAATTGTCTTCTGATCACAGGTTTCCTCATTTGCTTGCAAGAACTGACTAATTAATTTGAAGAAAAATTTGAAGAAAAAAATTTCTTGAATCATAATGAGAAAATATGCAATTGTCTGAGAATCGCGCGATACATTCTTAGCTTGTTTAGTAGTATTTACGCCCCCAAAGTTTAACATTAAGCATTTGTTTGAATAATTACGTTGCTTACGTGACAAAATACATTATCTTAAAATGTTAGATGTTCAGGGGAGAAAAAGAAAGACAAAACTGCCTTAAAACAGTAACAATTGGGAGAGTAATCTTTTAATATTACGGCAGCAGATTTTCTTTTTGAAATTTTCATATTAAATTTGAACGGAACAAAATCAAACTTTTTACCTACAAGATTCAAAAGAACCCTCTTTTTCATTGAAATTGAGTTGCGGCTTTTTGATAATCCCAGAACTTCTATCCTTTGTTTAAAGATAATCAAATAGGTCATTAATCTCTACTTCATATGGTGCATAGTGTGTTATGTTAAAAAAAATATATATATATATTTTTCGGCATTCGGCTATGATTTCATCACTGTTATATTAGCAAATTTCATTTTACAGTCTCGTCTGATTTGAAACGCCATAAATCTGGTTCACATTGGATATTTACTTTGAATATCATACGCAATTTATTGAAATTGGTAATTTTCAGCAACATTATATAAATTGACGCAATATTTTTCTTGATTGCAGAAGAACAGGACGAAGGGGAAAATGATGAAGAAGACGTTGGAGCAACCGATACAGGTTAGCTGACTTTGATTTGAATTAATCACAATATATTTTATAAAGAAAATAAGTAATTTGAGCAAACGTTCACTGTTTTGTAATGTAATGCATATGGGCGTATTACTATGTACTATTGGTTGTACCAATGAGTCATAGAATAATGTGGATAAATGCAATTTTGTATGATTGTGGTATACCTTTTAAAGGCAGGGGATCTCTTTTGCATGCCTAAAAACTAACATTATCTAAATACAATGGCATTTAGAAGAAAATGCCATCTGGGAACTTTTAGCAAAATTTTGGAGCTGGAAACTCAGTTTTAATGGAATTATAGTGACCGTTAGACTCTGATTTGAATTTTTTTTCTCGCGAGGAAAAAATTCCTACCATAGGACGTACACTAAACGGCTATTGTTTTTCGTTCACATTTTTGAAATTCTAGGTTATTAATGACTTCCAGATTTCACACACATGCCCTTCATCAATAGCCTAAGGGCATGGGTTATCTTTTACTGGTTTCCGGGGATGTTTGCAAATGAGACCCACTGCCTTTAAAAAGGCAAATTACACTTTCATATATCAATTCTTGTATGACATAATTTTAAAAGAAAATAAAGAAATAATTAACGGAAAAATGTTATTTTTAGGCATTGTTTTAGAGTTTTTTGGTTTTGGTGCCATTTTCCTTTCCAAAATAAAACGTTTATAATGTATATAATTTTGATGTTCAGTAAAGATTTGATTGAGTCTTTTCTTTCTTTTACCCGAAGTAGAGAGGGGTGGAGGCAGCCAAAATCGAGATCGAAAACGGGGCGGTGGTCGTAGAAAAAATGGAGGCGGCAGACGTCGTGGTAACAAACAGGGTGAGAAATATTTTGAAAACCCTCCTGTCCCTCCAAACTTCAAATTTCTTGCGAATAAACTGCCTTATGGTCAGGGTTTTCCTAAAATAATACATGTATACCCTTCTAGAAAGAACGCAGTGTCCCACAGTGTTTTCACAGTGTGTTCACATAGTCGGCTATGTGAACACGCCCGAATTTAACAGTGTGAAGATGATTTCACACTGTTTTCACAGAGTGTTCACAAAGGGATTTTCTAAGAAGATATTTCACGATGTGTTCATACTGTGTTTCACATTGTGTTCCAAACTGTGGGACACTGTGTTCGTTCCAGCAGGGTATTGCTTGCAAGAAGTGAGTTATTTGAAGGAAAAATATAATAATAACAATGTTGTTGTTACACATTGAACACTGTTTGATGAAATGATAAGAAAATCAATCGTTGTTTAAATAATTACGTTGTTTAGGTGACAAAAACTCGTAATTTAAAATATTGAATGTTGCCTTAAACACAGTAACAAATGTGATAGCAATCTTTCGAAATCATGGCCGTGTCTTTTTTTAGATTTGACATTTTGAAATTTAGACTTAACAAAATCTAAGGTCTTAGCTAAAAGACTAAAAAGCATGGGTGGCGCCACAGGGGGGCGGATGTCCGCCCCTATTTTTTCAAAGTAATGCAAATAACGGGGATTTTACCGCTTTCTGAAGATTAATTTCGCCCCTTTTGTTGTTGTATAGGTTTTGGTTGTCGCTCCTTGGCTTGTAATTTGACAGTTTAAAAAAATTGGCAGGCAAGAATGCTTTAACATTTTTTGGGGCGGGCAAATTTCCCCTGAGAGATTTTTCCCCCCTCCTAAGATTTTACCCTGGCGCCGGCCGTGCTCCAAAGGAACCTTATTTTCACTAAAATTGAGTCAAGGTGTTCTGATTACCCATAACTAGTGTCCTTTGTTTAAACTTAATAAAAGCAGGTCCTTGTATGTACTTTGTAAGACGGCACTCGGTTATGATTTCACCGCTTTCAATTTGCTAATAACGACGGTGGTGTTTTCTTTGTAGGGTATCTTCTAATTTGAAATTCGACTCACGTTGGATATTTCTTTCAAAGATCATACGCAAGTTATTGAAAGTGGTAATTTTGTAAATTAACACACAATATTTTTTATCAATTATAGAAGATCAAGACGAAGGAGAAAATAACGAAGAAGACGTTGGAGCAACCGATCCAGGTTAGCAAATTTTACTTTTAATAAATCTGTATTTTACTTAGCTTGGGTTTGATTGGAGGTGGAGTCGTTTCGGGTACGTTATCATCCTTACGTATTAAGTTTTATTGCTTGTGTTTATTTCACTGAGGTATACCTTTACTTAATTACATCAATATATTTATTTAAAAAACGTCCATACATGTAGTCACAGGAATTGGGAAAGATGACCTTCGGGTCAGAAATATAAAATTAATATTTATCTTTCGTAGCGTTCATGTCGATGTTTTCAAAATTTTCAATATTTTCACTATTTTGTAAAACTTACGTCACCTTGTTATTTTTGATTTCCTTTTATTTACTGATTTACCTGTATCCTTGATTTTCCAAATAAATAATAATAATTATTATTATTTCGACATGCACGTTGCGAATACTGCATTTCTTTTGCCTGTTTTAAGTTGTTTATTTCTTTATCTGAAATAACTGATTGAGAACTCAATAAAACTTACCGCATTTTAGTTTAACAAGAGTAAAACTGAAATTGTTACACCGACCTTTACACCACGTTTTCTTTTTGCGAATGAAATAAGAATTTAAATGATAGAATTAACTATATTTTTTCCAATTCTATTCACCTTTATTTTTATATTTCCACATCATCCCAAATATTAACGCCATGATAACTTACAGGTTGGTTTTGCACGAAAGATGATCGAAAGATTTGAAATCGAAAATAATTTTCTACGTCGTAAAAATTTGGATTGTTTGATGAAATCCGAATAACTGGCTGGAAATGATATTGTATTAATGAAGCTGTATATGGAAATACCAGATTTAATTGTATTTATCCAGTTTAGTTCCAAGTTGAAAAAAGGGTAACACAGTGAGTTTTGTAGTGCTTACCAGCTCAAATTCGTATCACACTTTTGTTTGTAAATAAATAAACTTATTCAGCCGAGACCTGTTAACTCGTCCCCATAAATACTCCATATCATATTGTTATTAAGTACCAACAATATATGTAAACGGAGGGTTGACTTTATTTTAGCCACTGATTTTTCTCGAACTGTGATGTATAGTAAGGTTTAGAATTATGGTTTATGAATTAAAGCGCCATATTGCAAAAATGGAAGAAATCACCAAATGTTGCTTACAGATTGAGTTGGAATGAGTATAATGCAACAGTAGCAACTGCTTTGAGGTAATACACTTATACTGTATAATCTTGTTTTATTTGATATTATACAGAAATCGAATTTATGTAATAAATTGAGGGTTAGGAAGAGTTTCAACCTTCACTCATAATGTCACGACGCAGGAACAAGGGTATTGAAGGAAACGTTAACTGTAGAAACCATTTGAATCTTGATTGACATTATTTTGTTATTCTGACGCTGGTATGTATACCAGATTTTGTCTCACTGTTCCTGACGAATGCCAGATCATTCTAACCGAAATATGGAGACTATCACACTTACATGATTAAAGACACAGGCTAACATTGTGGAGCTTCAATTTAAAAAAAATGTCAAATTGTGATACCTGAGCTACATAGTAGTGCTTAAATGGACAAATAAACACCCTAGACATGCTAGAATACACAAGTTTAGAAAGTTATGCTGCCACTGGCATGGTATGCATGAATTAACAATTACTACTCCTCCCGAGTATAAATTAGTCAGACCCATATAAACACAGTAGTCTATGGGAGAAAATAGAGAATGTCATGAGGCTGGTACTGAAGATTTTCACTCTTTTAAAGCACTAAATCATCACTTTGACGTACAATTTTTTTCAGGACTTCATTATTTTTTTTTACCTGACCAAAGACACTTAGAGCATGGCGGATTATGTAGCTCACATTTTTTGAACTGTGGTCAGTGTTAGCCTGTGGCTTTAATACCACAATCCTTTTATCGAAATTAAATAAACCTATAATGAAATATGTCGATTCTCTTAATTATACTTCTCAATTTTCCGGTATTAAAGGTAACGGGAGAAGAAGACAGGATCAGCGACGTAATGGTGGTCGCAGAAGAAATGGCGGTGGACGTCGTGGTGGTGGTCGACGTCGGGGTAACGGACAAGGTGAGAAGGCTATGCAAATTCACTGACGTCCTTGCCTGATGGGGACTACACTGCCGACAAAATACAAATACTCGTTGTCACTGTGTGTGTACACGGTGAACATAGTCAGGGGCGGAAAGTAATTAGATTTATAACATGTCAATAATGTATTGATGGTGTGCACGTGACGCCTAAAACATGTGAGATAACAGGTCAACAATGTTAACAGTGTCAAAAGTCAAGCATATCACATAAACAGAGTTGAAAGTAATAAGATTTCTAACTTTTCAACACTATAACATGTTCTATCAATAAATCACGTGAAATAATAGGTCTTCAATTTTAAACAATGTTGAATAGATGATGTGTAGATTTTCTTAACTACTTTCGTTTTGCACGAACTATTTACGAATTCTTGCTGTAAACTTAAAAAAAAACTTCCAGTTTAACGTTTTATTGTTGTAGTGTTTGAGTCTTTTGTTACCTGGATTAAAATCTCACCTCTTTACATACTTTAACATATTACAATGAACAATTCCCTAGATGTCGATGTACCGCATGCTAAGTATACACTCATGCTTATAATTATGGAATATTTTGTTAAATACTCGTTGTCACTGTGTGTGTACACGGTGAACATAGTCAGGGGCGGCGCTAGAGTAGGGGGGGGGGGCGGTCATCCCTAAAGTAATTGAAATTATATAGCTTTAACTGTTTTCGAAAAATCCCCTCCCCTAAGATTATTACTGTTTTGCTGGGAAAAGAAAATGTGGCCGGCCAAATTTTGTTCCTCGTCGTCGGCCACCCCTCCTCCCCCTACACTTTTTTTGCATTTTCGCTCGCTATGGCTGGGGAAAAATTGACGGGCCTAATTGTTCCCCACGGATTTCACGTACTCCCCCCCCCCCCGAAAGATTTTAGCCCTAGGTGATGCCCCTGCACAAAGTATGAAGTCTATGATCACAGACTGATAGGCTTTCACATTATTTTGAAAACATGCTTAATTAAAGGTATTGTTATAACAATGTTTTCAGTTTAAAAAATCTGAGCTACATGATTCCCCATGCTTCCAGTGTCTCTGATACAGTCTAAAAACTGAAGCCCTGAAAAAAATGCAGTTTAAAACGATCAGTAAGTGCTTTAAAAAAGTGAAAATCATTGAGAGACCATTCCAGCTTTCCCCCATAGACTACTGCGTTGCAGAATTTCCTATCGGCTGATAGGAAATTAATGTGCCAATTTGTATCTGCAGATATTGTAGTAGTGACAGCATAACTGTCCAAACTTTTGTGTTCTATGGTGTTTATTTGTCCATTCAAACACTGTCAGATATGTCAGATAGCAAAGTTTGACACTTTTTTTAAACGTGTCTTCCACAGTGTTATATAGCGTCTTTAATCCGCACAGTATGTTTACATTGTGACACTATGTGAACACACTCTGGTGATATTGGGGTTTTCGGCAGGGTTAAGGGATACATTTTTTTTTAATCCCTGACAAGCAAAACATACGATTTTGGAAAGCAATATTTGCGCAATACTGGCATCTGTCCAATATTTTTTTTTTCATATTATAACATATATCACTCACTACAGGGTCTAATGACTTTTTACCGCAAACCTGTCGAAAGTATCAAATATACAAGTGTTGAAAGTAATTAGATTTATAACATGTCAATAATGTATTGATGGTGTGCACGTGACGCCTAAAACATGTGAGATAACAGGTCAACAATGTTAACAGTATCAAAAGTCAAGCATATCACATAAACAGAGTTGAAAGTAATAAGATTTCTAACTTTTCAACACTATAACATGTTCTATCAATAAATCACGTGAAATAATAGGTCTTCAATTTTAAACAATGTTGATTAGATGATGTGTAGATTTTCTTAACTACTTTCGTTTCGCACGAACTATTTACGAATTCTTGCTGTAAACTTTAAAAAAAACTTCCAGTTTAACGTTTTATTGTTGTAGTGTTTGAGTCTTTTGTTACCTGGATTAAAATCTCACCTCTTTACATACTTTAACATATTACAATGAACAATTCCCTAGATGTCGATGTACCGCATGCTAAGTATACACTCATGCTTATAATTATGGAATATTTTGTTGATGTTTAAGTTCTTTCTCCTATATCGTCCAAAATTTTCAAGACAAGTGTTTATTTCACGACAACGCAGTATGTGAAGCAATTTTTGGATTTCATGACATGACTAAATTGAAAACCAAAATACGTTTGAGCGCAATAACAATCATATATTTGTTTTTAAAACAGTCCACAAAAAAAATCATGAAAAGTATGAAATTAAAGTAATTAAAAAACAACACAAACAATTGATAAAGTTTGATCTAATGTCTTTTACTATTAAATTAACATCAGAATTGTCTGTTACAAGTCTAATAACGCGTGTAACCACCACGTGACTCAACCACGGCCACCACAACTCTGAGTACCGCCATTTATATGCACAGGTTTTAGAGTCGAGTCGGACGCTACAAAATGCTCACCATTCCTGAAATACTTAGATTATAATTGCTTCACCTGGGGTGAGCAAATATTAATCCCAGATGAACCATTCACGGAAAAATGGCAACTTCTAAAAATTTCTTTAAAATATTCCATAATTATGAGCATGGGTGTATATTCTAAACGGTATTTTTTTACCTCGTAGATGAACAAGACGACGCAGATAATGAAGAAGACGTTGGAGAAACCGAACCAGGTATTAAAATAATCAATCAATCAATCAATCAATCAATCAATCAATCATGTCATGTCATGTCATATAATTGCTATTTCAATTGATTAACGCAATATAAGAGTGACGATATCTCGTTCATGTCATGTTTTCGTTAAATTATTTTGGACGTTAAGAGTAATGACTATTTTGTCAAATCACGGGAGACTTAGCCAAGTAAAAGGCAACTCTTTATGCATGCATTTACATTGCGCAGCTTGTATATGGATATATTTCAAATGTGCAATATATATAAATGTTCATATTTTGCATGTATATAACTACATTATTTGTTATTTTACAATTTGTATGAGTATCTAATATGTATTATCTAAAACTTAACCCCTGATCTAAATTGATAAATTATATATCAAAACTGGTATGAACCTCGAGTTTTAAGCTCTGCACTTTTATGTATCCTAGTTTAGCTGAATTAAATCCGTGCAATAATGGCTGTGATGTGTTAATCAAGAACACAAGCATAATAATGTAACGTCTATCTCTGTTCACCATTAGCTCCACCACCTAGAGACCAGCAACTTCCAACTAAGATAGCCGCACCTCAGCCCGATGTCGAAGATACCCCTAACGTAGGAGCCACCGATGTACAGGATCGTGGACGTAATCGTGGTGTCGGGCGAGGGCCAGGACGTGGTAAATTATTCCCGATAAACTTTCGGACATTTCAGTGATAACATCAATTCGTAAAGTTTATTTGTGTGTTGTGAATTTGTAAAATGTAGAGTAAAAGTATTGTCGTTGGCGAACGATTTCTGCAGAAGAGTAACGTATATAATCGTGAGAGTATCATATCGCCAGTGTGTCCCCTTCTCATTTTAACATATTTAAAATTTAGCACATTAACATCATATACCGAATGTTTGCTTTCAATTTTGCAGAGGACAAAATCCTGTTCAACTGTATAAATCTGCACCCATTTAGAAAGTTACTTATTTAATCACCAGTGGAAAAAAGGATGATGGGGTAAACTAGAGTGGTTTAAATGTAAGGAGAGATGAGGCATTTTTGCTTAATGCTGTCATTCGATATTTAGGTTTACCTCAAAGTGGCAAATATGAATATTTGTTTTATTTGTTTGAAGATTTGGCCTATTTTGATAAAATCACACACTTATATCAATGATTCAGACTGGCGTGATGGCTTAGTGTGGAAGGTCGCGGGTCATACCAAAGACTTTTAAAAATGGTACCTTCTGCTTTCTAGCCAGGCGCTCGGCATTCTAGAACAGAGAAGGGTAATAATAACATTTATATTATGCAGGGACCACTGGTAGAACAGAGTATTTTGACTGAAGTGGCTACCCGGGTATGTAAGAGATGATGATGATGATGATAATGATGATTTCACTGAATTTATTCTTCGGTGGCTTCCGCGTTTTGTTCTAGGTATTTGCAAGCAACAAGTGATGATAAGATGATGGTGGAGAATTTCGTACTTTATTCATTACACTCGCTTGCTTGTCTGTGCAATCATGTATTTGTCCTATATAACCGGATGTTGTGGGAATATTATTTGAGACCAATTACATTTCACGGCGGTAACTTGTTACGTAAAATATAATTCAATAGTTTGTAAAATACAGTTGGAATTAAAGCGCATGTTTAGTGTTGGCGATTTTCTTTTTATTTGAAAGCTTTATGCCCAAAGGTCATATCACACTAATAACAGATTTTGAATGTCTTTCGTATTTCTGTAATTAACTAATGAAAAATGTGGGGGGGGGGGGGACCCCGAGATTTTCGACTATATTTTACAGTATAGCATCCAAAGCGTTAATAAGGTGTTGAGGTTATCTGAATTATACCTCAGCAGAAAGATCAGAGACTAATCTTTCTGCTGACAGTCTGATCTTTCTGCTGAGGTATAAATCAGATAACCTTATTTCTTCTGATTGGCTAATAAGAACAAAGGTGAACTTCAACCACTTTCCATTGTTCGATTTTGATGCCGCTCGGCATGTAAGTAGTGCCGGATACAAGGGTTACCCATGCAAACTGATGACGGAAAATATGCATATTATACCTCATTTGCATTTTTCTTCTAATTGTCTAATAAGAACAAAGGTGAACCTTGAATGCTCGAAGTCTGATTTCCATGCTGCTTGGCATGTGGGTAGTGCTGGATACAAGTGTTAATCAAGCAAACTGATGATGCAAAATATGCATATTAATGACTTCATTTGCATATTTCTTCTGGTACTTACTTTTATAGTCTTTCCACTATTTTTCATTGGGACATGTGAAGAGGCCCACAAGTTTATATTCTCTGAATATAGCAATTGCGAAAGCCGAGAACCGCAAAATTCTAGTTCTTTCTGTCTTATAATTTTTCCACAGATGTTGCCCAAGTCAAGCCCTTGGTGGATCCAGAGATTCCAAGGGAGGAGTCGGGTAAGCAATATTCTTTGCACGCTGAATTTATTCCAAGGGGATAATAATGACAATTGTTCTTTCTATAGTTTCTTTGAATTTTGCTTTCCTTCCTCCTGTATTGAAAATGAGAATTTTTGTTACACTCTCTATTTTTTAGTGTCTCCTGTTACAACGGTGAAAGAGAAAAATAATTATTACGATTGTTCAAATTAATTGTACATAAGTGCACAGATGCAACATTAGCGAATAAAGGGATAGGAGTCGGCTACAAGAACCGAAAAATGTCGTATGTTAGTTATATGGCATTAAGCGAATCCGGGATATAATGGGTTAAATAAATCAAATTATATTTTGTCCCCAGTTTGCCGTATAATGACATTTACCGTTTATTATTGTGGTTTATTGCGGGAGATTCATTAGTTCCTTGTCTTCGCTTGAATTTCACTGCTGATGTGGCAAGACCTCCTATACCCAAATCCGGGGAGGGGGGGGAATGTCATGTCTTACTACCTGTGTACACTCATGCGCCGTGTGAAAAACGTGTAAAAGAGTTGTTTTCACGGACGGGCGATGCACGCGCTTACAGTGAAAAGGGTATCAAAATCGCCAAAATCAGGAAAAACGGGTATACTTTTAACAAAAGGCTTACTTGAAAAGGGTATCTTTGTAGATTTGAATACTTGTTTAGGTTATTCTAAGATCGAAGGATGATTAGTTGTTTAGGGTCCATTTTGAACGAGCCTGGTGTACTAGTACTTCCTTGTAATGACACCCCCCCCCCCCCGGCCCAAATATTCTATGTTCAAGAGAGTCAAAATCCATGGCTGACTTAAACAGAGTAAGAAATGAGATCTTTTCACCGGGTGACGATAACTAAGTTGTTAAATTTGACGCAAATTATGTTAAAAAATCTCAAATTTTCTCCACAATAAAGATACAACGTTGTGTTACTCTAATGTTATCAATCGTTTTCCAGATATCTCCCAGACATACACCACAGTTGGGGATGGTATGTACCAGTTCGGAAATCAGGAGTTCGACATTGACCACTATGTCCAGTTCGATGTGGAAATTGCCGCAGATGTCGGATATGTGTCGAACTCTGTGATCATCTTGTCACCTGAAGTTCTTAAAGGGGATGCCTTCTACGAAATTGGTAACGTAAACTTGTGGAATTATCATTATTTTACGGTACACAGGGACTATTTATATGGTGGGAACAGGCCACTTATACACATAATTCAGTGGCTTATTCTTTTTTTGCCCATTACAAGTTTGATAAGTTATCACCAAAGAGCTACATTTTCCATATATAAATAATAGTAATAATAATAATAATAATGATAATAATAATAAAATAATAATAATAATAATAATGATAATAATAATAATAATAATAATAATAATAATAATAATAATAATAATAATAATGATGATAATGGTAATAATAATAATAATCATAATCATAATCATAATCATAATCATAATCATAATCATAATAATAATACTACTACTACTAATAATAATAATCAGTTCTTTTATAGCGCATAACACATAGCATAACAGCATGTCCCAATGCGCTTATGATGAAAACAAAACACGTAAGAGAAATACAATACAAGAAAATACATTAATAGCTTTAGTTGGGCACTGCGTTCATGCGTACACTCCTCAAGTATAAAATTAATGTTTTTATGCCTCCGCAACGAAGTTGCCGGAGGCATCATGTTTTCGGGTTGTCCGTCCGTCCGTCCGTCCGTCCGTCCGTCCGTTACCGGATCTCGTTACCGCGATAACTTGAGAACCCCCGATCGGATTTTGATGTAACTAGGACCAAGTATGTACTATGAGCCACCAATGAACTGATTAGATTTTGGGGCTGAAAGGTCAAAGGTCAAAGGTCACCGGGCCTTAAATATGTCTGATTTGGGCTCGTTACCGCGATAACTTGAGAACGGCCTGTCAGATTTTTATGTTAGATCTAGATAAGTTTAAACTAAGAGCATTCGACTGCGCGCAGTCGATGGCGTATGACCTCCGCACGCCTGCATCCCAGTCCAGATGATGTATAATTTGAAAAGCTTCCAAGTTACCATGTTAGCAAGACCAATTAGATGAATAAGCATAAATATAACCCATGTGACCTTTGAACCAAGTTACACGTAATAATCCAACTTTAATGCCCTCTCTAAGTTATCGCCGGTAACGAGGCCCCCAAATCAGACATATTTTTAAGGCCACGTGACCTTTGACCTCTGACCCTTTCAACTCCAAAATCCGAATCAGTTAAATTGTTGCCTTATATAAGATACTTTCTCCCGAAGTTACATCAAAATCGGAAAAGTCATACTCAAGTTATCACAGTAATGAGGCCCAAATCAAACATATTTAAGGCCGTGACCTTTGAGCGTCCAAAATCTATATCAGTTTATTGGTGCACATAATACTACTTCACCCCAAATAATGCAATCCTGACAGGCGTTCTCAAGTTATACATGGTAAACGAGCCCAAATCAGACATAATTTTAGGCTCGTGACCTTTGAGCCTTTGACTTTCAGCTACAAAATCTTATCAGTTTAATTGGTGCCTTATAAAAAATAGCTCACCAGTTTCATCACAATCCGACCAGCCGCTCTCTAAGTTATCGCGTAACAAGCCCAAATCAGACATACTTTAAGGTCCCGGTGCCTTCCAACCTTTTGACTTTGAAGCTCCAAAATCTAATCAGTTCATTGGTGCCCCATAATACATACCTCAACCCACTTAACATGAAATTCAAACCGGCCGTTCTCAAGTTATCGGCGGTAACCGAGCCCAAAATCAGACATTTTTAGGCCCGTGATGCTTTGACCTTCTCAGCCCCAAAATCATAATCAGTTCAATTGGTGCCTCATAATACCATACTTCACACCAAGTTACATCACAATCCGACCACCTACTTCATGTTATCGCGTAACGAGCCCAAATCAGTACATATTTTACAGGTCCGCGTGACCTTTGACCTTTGACCTTTCAGTCCCGGCCCCAAAAAATCTACTCATTCATTGGTGCCTCATTGATACAATACTTCACCCAAGTTACATGACAATCCGACCAGTCGCTCTCAGTTATCGCGTAACGACCCCAAATCATACATATTTAAGGCCCGGTGAACCTTGACCTTTCCCGCCCCAAAATTCTAATCAGTTCATTGGTGCCTCAATAATAATACTCACCCATTACATCACAATTCCGACCAGCCGCTCTCAATTATTGCGGTAAGAGCCAAAAGTCAGCACATATTTAAGCCCGGTGACCTTTGACCTTTTGACCTTTCAGCTCAAATTAATCAGTTAATATCTTTTTTTGGTGCTCATTAGTCTATTGTC
>JZLH01S0522184.1:28753-41541 GCA_001188425.1 Eucidaris tribuloides
GTAACTATTTGAATTAGTTCCACTGTATAATGCAATTGTAATATACTTTCATCTGGAAACAAATTAACTGTGGAATTCTGATGAAAGATTTTCCATCATCAATCAGTGCGCGTTTTATATTGGTAGGCAAGAATGTGGTCAAATTTATTTTCAAAAAAAATAAAATTGCAGTACAATAAATTGAATAGACCAACTTGTTTAAAAATGCATAAATAAACAAAATGCATAAATGAATAAATAAATATTGTGTTTCTACTTTCGCAGGTATTGGGATTGATGAGAAATATTACATCAGAAGATGCGAGAACGGAGACTGTACTGAGCTGGGTAGCATAGATGCAAGTGGAATAGAGGTAAGTTTGATACGGTCTAACTAATTAGTCTTTATTTTAGTGTAACTAAAGAATGTACTGTACTATCCCGGAAACTGATTTTCTCCCCCCCCCCCCTAAAATCCCCTTCCTGTCGTATTCTGGTTGGTATCGTATTAAATTGGATGTGAGCGCCGGGTCCATTTCGCACGATACTAAGGCGTCTGCCAGGCACTCCAGGACAGGGGCGGCGCCAGGGTAAAATCTTAGGTGGGCTAAAACCATCGGATAAATTTTGCAGGCCCCAAAAAATGTTACGGCCAAATCAGCAGCCGAAAACTCAGTGGGGGCGGGGGACGGCGGTGGTCGCGGAAAATTTTGCGGTCATATTTTTTTCAGGGCCAAAATCGTGGCCAAATCAGAGCCGAAAAGTCGCTGGGTGAATTTCTATTTCAAAAACACTAAAGTCTCCGTAATTTTCATTATTTTGAAAACAATAGGGGTGGTTGCACCCCCCCCCCCCTTGGCGCCGCCCCTGCCCCAGGGAAGAGAAATTGTACTGTAGAGGTAAAATGATTACGTGGTACAGCAAAAAACGTGTTACTTGTGGTTGTTGTTTTTCGAATCTTGCTTCAGCCAAATTTTCTATACTCTTTTTTTTAAAGTGTTCATGTGAAGTTTGCTGCAGTTGCCGTGACATGTCAACATCTACAGAAGAAAATATTGACACGTTAGAAAAATTAACCCGAGGAATCCCTTTTATCCTATCTCCCTCACATAACTAGAAATGTACATATCAATTCTTGTATTTTTTTCCTCTATTCCATTAGCAGGAAAAGGTCACATACACTGTCGGTATACGGAAAAACGATCAACCGTCTGGCGGATTATTTACATACACCATTTTCCTGTACTATGGAGAATTCACAGTGATTTCGGCAACTGACGATAACCCTATAGCTGTGCGTTATGCTGGATTTGCGACATTTAACGGTTTTGTAGCCTACTGGACTGTATATCGATTCATCACTGCGGGTAAGGGAACATCGATACATATATTTTTTCAGCATAAAGGATCTGTCATTGTTTTATTTTTGTATTAAAATTATAGATCAGCAGTTGCGATCTAGAATACAGAGAGAGACAAATGAATTATCTATTTTATCGCATTTCACCTCTCTGAATAATCCCTTTCATTAAAAAATAATAATCAAAAAAAATGTCCGCCGTGAGCTATTTAACATAACAATGTCAGAATTGTGAGCCTTGGTATTTGTTACTTGTTCATCGTGCCAATGCTGGTAACCTGTGATGGCCTGGTGGTATTGTCGCAGCCCGGATAGCTGTAGATAGCGGGTTCGAAACCTGGTTCATTTTTTCTGACATGTTTGTTAAAATTAGGCCTATAGATCAGCAGTTGCGATATAAAATACAGAGAGAGACAAATGAATAGTCTATTACATCGCATTTCACCTCTCTGAATAATTCATTTTATTCAAAAATAAGATCCTTTTGTTTCTGTTTAGAAGAAGACGAAAAATAATGTCTTCATATTTGTTTTCTTGGTAAAAATTGATTTTTTAAAATGAATTCTTGTAAGATTGTGTACTAAAATATGTATGCAAATTCTATCTATTCACGCATGTGCCATTCACTTCTTTCTTTTCCTTTCCTTTGAATTAAATTGAGTGATTACGTAGTGCTTTTGTTTTATTCACTCGTTATCATGAATATTTTAATCAGGGATTCCAAATCATATCTTAAACACCAAAGTTAATTCACATGCTGTCGAGTTACCCTGATACATCAAACAAGGATAGGCCTACAATTGACTGAACATGTGCGAATGGCAACTGTTCCGTTTGTAATGTCATAGTAATTTTTATGATTAATGCCTGCTCTTTTTTCAGGAACAATCCAGCGGTCTGCCGGTATCGTGTTCGATGACGAGGGTGATAAGCACGTTGTTAGTCAATTCAAATCCTTCGAGCAGGAGCTCGTCTTCGATGTCCAAGCGGAGGAGAATCTGATCGTATCGCTATCAATTGGCGACTCCAACGAATTCCGATACCTCGTGGGTAAGTTCCAGTACTTATCGTGCATATCCAAAATACGAAGTGCATATCGTCGGTTGTGAAGGTCCTAGAGGGAGGTTGTCCTAGGGGGTAGTTTCCCGCGGGCTACTTGTCATGAGAGTGCTTGTCCTAGAGGATGGTTGCCCTAGGGAGTAGTTGTCGGGGGATGGCATCTGCCCTGGAGGGTGGTTGCCATAGGAGGTAGTTGTGGGGAGTAGTTATGGTGGAGGGTACCTGGTATCTGTCCTAGAGGTTGGTTGCCCTACTGGTTAGTTGTCAAAGGCGATCGTTGTCCTATAGGGTGGTTATGGGGGGGGGGGGTAGTGTCCAGTTGGTACGAGTTCGGATACGGTTCATGGCATATAATCTTCTATCAGTAAGATACTAAGGCTGGCTGAAACATATAAAAAGTTAATAGATTCCCCCCGGGTAGATTCCCCAAATTAGGATGTAATATGGGTACAAAAATGTCACAATATCAGGACTTTACCAATTTAGGATAAATGTTAGCACTTAGCACCTTTGATGATAAAACTCTGCACCTGTGTGGGTACAACATGTTAGACGTGGACCATAAAGAGGTCCAAATTACATCCATTGGGATCCTGCCATACGGGCAATTTGTGCACCCTAATTACGTAGTCTGTATAGGTCACCATTCCGCGATTTTGATCATATTCCCTGGCAGTTCTTGGTGCTGATGAGAACAATGCCGTGGTTGGCTATGACAACGAGGCCTCGTACACAGCAGCAGTCGAAGGTGGTGTCCTTAGTCTACAATGTAAGAAATATTACATTTCTTGGAGGAACGGACATATCCGAGTCGGAGAGTACCAACACGAGCCCTTCTTCGACTGGGACCTGGGCCGGGAACTGCCGATATCGTATGTGAAGTTTAGCGCTGGGGTGAAGAGTCTCTACAAAATCCATACTTTTAAGTATTTCTACTTCGACGATTCTTCTCGTAAGTTGACATTTTCCTTAAATTTGAAAGTTGCGACTAATTTACGCTTCTATTTCGAAATAAGAAAATTACACCAAATGTTAAGAACACCATAGTTGTCTTCACGATGTGACAACGTATAATATGACAGGTTGCATTAGCAATTCAGAATACATTTGTATTAGGTGAGACGACTCCCTGAAAAGTTTAAACAATTAAGAAGGGATATTACACTTAAATTTAGAAATAAAATTACTTGATTGATTTGAGATTGTTTTTATTTACCCCTTTTTACGATTTCAACCAATTAAAGGGTAAGCCTCTTCACTCTTCGTTTCATGGGGAAAGCATTGCGAATATATCCAAATTAATATCGAGTTGTTCAAACCGAAATTTGTAAAAACGTAAGTGGAGAGGAAGGGACTTCATGATTCTAAGCCAGAACTCTCTCTGGACTTGTTTATACGGAAGTTAAATTTGTATCATTTTGTGTTTGCACTCAATATTTTTGCAGAGAAACTGGTATCATCTCATGATTCCCAATGGGCGTATCCGATCAAGTTTTTCAACATCCGCAAGGAGGATAACCAGGCATACGTCGAGTTTCTCGTGAGCGCCGATGGTCCTGTCGTCATTGCCTTGACCGAAGACCGATCTGATCCTGAGAACATGTTCATGACTAGTAAGTAACTCACTCACTTAATCACTGACTCATGACCGACTTAGGGTTATTTTGGGCAATGGTCCTCTGCTGCTCCTTGTCTTCCATTGCTTTTCCCAGTTAAACAATGTCAAGTCTTGTATTCCTGGGGATCAAGTTTATGCTGTTAACAGCCGGTCTTTCTCGGCTCCGTTTTCCTTGTGCTGGTGCCCACAGTACAAGTTCTGACACTGGTTCGGTGGCACGTCTATAGTAGTGCCCGGCAAATTTGGGTCGTCTCTCCTAAAGTATTTGAAAAAAATGGTGCGTTTCCATAAATTTCTTGTAGTTGTGGTATTTCCAACTGCACGTAAGTAACTGCCATGGCCATGTATTCAGTGATACGGGTATAGGAGGGGTGCCATAGTGGGGCAGATAGGCAGTGAATTTTGAACCAATCGACATTTTGTCAAACATGCCGCTGAGATTCTATATAATGACAATATACTTGGTACTTTCCAAGTATTGCCATTATATAAAACTGATCTGCAACAACATCGCATCATAGTGGTATAACTGGAATATTTCAATATAATTTTCTTAATCAAAATACTACATGTTGGTACATGAAAATATATTGGTCAACGGAACGACAATGGCTCCTTCTGGGTGATATCTTAGTGTGGAAGTCTTAATCACGTTCTGAGGATCAGAAGGTTCTGGATTCAAATCCACACGAGTGGAGATTTTTCATTGACGCTCCAAGATAAACACGTGTGTCAAATGATCAAAGTAACGGTACAGACCACACGACGCGGATCTATTTACTATGGTATACGACTTCGTGGGAGAGCCCTAAGCTGTGACTACGTTGTACTGTTGGAGGATTGATAAGTCTAAGAATTTCAGGTGTTGGAGCACGATTAGGCTCGTTGGATTTTGGTATAGTCGTGGAGCCGTTGGAGTGGTAAAGCGGGTTTGTTGCTCACGAAGGTGTTAAAGAGATCTTTGCCGTCTCTGGCATGTTCATACATGTAAGTGTACCAACTAAAACCTGTTTATAGTAACATTATTCTTTTTCTTGAAAAACACTCTGAAATATGGAAACCACGTATAAAGTCCCAGAGGGATAGCAATATTGATTATTGTTTATAAGGCTTGACGATCAACAACATGGAACCGTCATTAAGAAATATCCAGAGTAAATTTAAAATCACTTCCAGTAAGATATTCAATACTGAAGAAAAAAGTGGCCAATTATCATAAATATGACCAGGTTGTTGTCTCTTGGTTTAGTACGAATTAACTTAAAAGCAGCCATTAAGTGTCGCAAATATCTTTATGTTCTGCTGAGTGCAAAGATTAAAGGTTTCTTGCTCTCTTATTTTAATCGCCTGACTACAGAAATCGGTCCAAGGAGGATCATCGTGTCGTTATGCCGGGGTTGCGAAAGTGTGCAGACACTGCTCGTCGAAGACGGTGAACCGGACTTGATCAGTCTTCAGGACTTCACTTACTTCCTGATCAAGAGCGATGGCAACGAACTGCGTTTGTTTAGAGGAGACGAGGCGAGTGAGCCCATCATGACCTATGTGTTCCCCGACGATTTCGGCTCTGACTTCGATACCGACGGCTTCGGAGGAGAGGTGCAGACTACCTACCACATCAAGGTCAACAAAGGTATGGTACCTACGTTTTTTTGCTGGGATTTTGAGCTTGTTTTTAAAGGCAGGGAATATCATTTGCATCCCTCCTGCAGCACAAGTGAAACTTCACTCATGCCCTTAGGCTGTTCATGAAGGACATACCTGTGAAGTATGAAAATCAGTAACGAACTAGAATTTCAAAATGCGCAAAAAAAAAAACAATTTGCTAGGAATTTTTGTCTCAACGAGGCAATAATTCAAATCAACGTCTAGCGGTTACTATGATTCGACTTTAAAAAGGAAAATTAAGCTCCTATACTTTGCTAAGGTTCTTTGATGGTATTTTATTCTGTATACCAGTGTATTTGCACAATGTTAATTTTAGGCGCGCAAATGAGACACCCTGCCTTTAAGTTTTGTGGTAATGAAGTTATATTGAAATGACAAATTTCCTTTACGCTTATTAAAAATTCATGTTTGAACTGTGATTAATATATTTTATATAGGTTAGTTTAGTATTTCCATAATGTATTGTTTTAAGTATGAGCTATGTAGCTTAATAGCTGACTTGGGGTTTGAAAGTTGACAATTGATCGTGCATGTTTGTTGTTTGAGAATTAAATTGCCTATCCATTTTCTGTGCAGTATCTGTGTATCGTGGCCATTAAAGACAACCTGCCTTTAAGTTTTGTGATAATGAAATTATATTGAAATGACTCAATTTCCTTTACGCTTATTAAAAATTTATGTTTGAACTGTGATTAATATATTTTTTTATATAGGTTACTTCAGTATTTCCATGATTTATTGTCTTAAAGAGAATACACAGTACTGGTTGATGATGGAAAATCTTTCATCAAAATTTCACCTTTTCATATTTTCCAGCTGAGAGTAAATTACATTTTTATTATAATGTGGGACTAATTCACTTCATATGCAATAAAAAGTTAAGGAATTGGCAGTACCCGACGGAGTAGGCTCCGTTGCTGCAGTGTGTTTGGCAACAATTAAAGGTAAATATGACATCATTGGGGGTAGTCTGCACACTTGGGCTGATTACTATCTAGAATCAAAGTAAAACTTGCAAGGCTGTTCCTGTGAAAATCTTGTAGAATAACGATCACTCATTTAAAAACAACAATGTCAATATTACTATATAGCCATTGGAAACCTGCTGCGTGCTCATCTATGGGGCTTATTTTATCCTACCGGCAAAAGAATAATACTCTATGTTTTATGCTTGAATTCTCCTTAAGTAACAAATTACATGACAAATCCTCCAGGTGGAGATCCACGCACTTTGCTAATGAACAGTGGTACATATATCTTTCAACTCATTTGGTTCTTGAGCATTTCAAGTGTTCCAATGACATGTCACTAACTTTTAAACATAAGTGCTCACATTAGATTTCTGTGTTAGTACATTGTCAGCAGTGGGATTTGTGTTAAGAATATGTCCAAATCGAAGTGTTCTGATGTTATTCGCAACTTATCTTTTCTCTCACTGACTATATTGACATTTCTAGAATTCTATCTGTTCACACGAAGTTAGAAACAGTTGATAGTAAAATGTTGGTTCTGTCAAGTAATAACGCAGATATGTGTATTCTGCTTTAAGTATGAGCTATGTAGTTTAATAGCTGAGTTGGGGTTTGAAAGTTGACAATTGATCGTGCATGTTTGTTTTTTGAGAATTAAATTGCCTTTCCATTTTCTGTGTAGGATCTGTGTATCGTGGCCATTACAAGAACATCGCTACATACCTGGACAACGGGCAGAAACTGTTGAACATCTCGAAGGCAGATCAAATGATTGCAATTGCTGATGGGGAGGAAAATCTCATCTGTGAAATTGGTGAGTGGAAATGATTTTTCAGTAATATGCACTGTATGTATTGTCATGAATTCTCCGACGTTTATTGAGTGACATTAATTCAAGGAGTTCAAGATCAATATACCCCTTCCCTATAATTGCTATGTCAGCGTGTATTCGTGCCAAGGTCGTCTGTGATTGTAGAGGAGGTGGGATGAGAAGTAGACGGTGTGCGTTTCCTGGATATGTCTTCATCATTGTTGTAGTTGACTAAAAATAGGTCTCGAGTATTCAGTGATTAAATAAATGATACACCTTATATTTTCCTCTATAGTGTTAAGGACACTTTAACATCGTGGAAGTGCAGTGTATCGATGCTCACCCATTTTAAATTAAAACTTGATACATTACCGCAGAAGTACGTACACATTAATGTTACCTGTGCCAAAAACATTATTGCCTTTTCAATATGTAGTAATTTGATTTGGCCATCAGGAAAGGTTACACTTTAAGTGACCTTGATATCCTAAATGAAAAGTCCAAATGCACATCAACTGGCTAGTTTAATAATTGCTTGAAATTTGTATTGAGAAAAAAAAAATCACTTTCGAATCGCTAGTTCTTCCAGAGAAACACATTTTTTTTTTCATATTCGTGAAAATGTTCTTACTTACTCTGCAATGATATAGATAAAGAATATTCGTGTCAAATATAAACAATACCCTTGTGGTAATTGGTTGACAACTGTTCGAAATCAGAAAGGTCATTGCGGTAAAGTGGACACCTGTACTTTTCCCGCGGTACCGTTTTTGGCGCTCTAAGGGAGTGCAACCAAAATAAGGTTATTTTTTAGAGGAAGGTGCCTTGGTTCATGTTCATTCAGTAAATTTGACACTGGATGGGTTAATTCCCTGCGGACTAGCAATCAAAGAAATTATACTTACTCTTTTCCCCCATACAGCTATTGGAGATACACAGACAGAGTACCGTTTAGAACGTGGTGGCGAAGCGACGGAGATCACCACCGATGAGTCTTGCCTGTTCCGGGGGCCGTTCCGGCTGTTCTGGCTGAACTACTTCGATGGCGATAACATTTCGTTCGGGCCTTACGACCTCGCCGAACACAGACGCCTAGCCCCTTGCCTGTCGGGGACGCTCAAATCGTCGCAGCACATCGTGAACATCATGTTCGGGAGCCGTAATCCGCCGATACAGCACGGGGAAGTCGTAGAGACCAAACGAGTACTGAAGCATTTCGCGCCCGAATAGAATGACACAGCAGAAACTGGGGTTGTCAGATTTAACACCCGTGGCTTTGCACAATATACTTATATACCAGATAGAGTATTGTCATCTAAAATTTGGGGTATTTATTTAAACACCAAAACAATTCAACACTAAAACGATTATATACATGTATTACACAGCATGAGGAAAGGCATATTTTTAACAATTACAGTTTTTTTTTCAAAACAACAAAACATCTTAACTTCATAAACCTTAATCCTCCATGCTATGGGTGTCCCCGATAAGGTCTAAATAAACCCTGTAAAATTGTGCTTCAAAACGACCATTCAGTAAAAGATTAAAATCCATAACAACTTTGCCTTTTCACTCCCCCCGACTGCTGTGCTACAGTGTAGAGTACACTGGATGCATTAGTCAAGTGTGATGTCCATCCATACATATCTTGCCAGTGGCAGCATAACTTTCGAAAGTTTTGTATTCCAGCATGTATAATTTTATCCATTTAAGAACTATGTTTTTAGGTCAGGCATCACAGTTTGAATTATATTTTTATTAAGGCTCTACAATATGAAACTAGACTTTAATTCGTCACTGAGATCATTATATCTCAAGAGAAAGTGATAAACAATCTCCTATATGAAGTATATACATCAACGATATACATGTATTTGATGTCGCTTTGTTTATACAAGGGTTCCACTGCCCTCAATAACCATTAACGTTTGATTGTATGTTCCAAGTAAATAAACCAGTTTCAAATGTAGGCAAATTTCATACATACCTTTTCGACAAAGGTTTCTCTTGACAACCTGATAGGTTGCCGGACAATGCGGCAACTAATTCCTTCAAACTGCATGTCAGTATTGAAAATGCATTAATAGGAATACATGAAAGAAATAGCTCATCACTAGGCTTCGGAAGAGAAACCATCCATAAATTTGAATACATTTTGAAACTGGTTCATTATATCATTCATAAATATCCTACGAGAACTTCAACCGCATAAACTCACAGGTCAGTAACACACACCGGTCTAGACACCTGATTACCATACCCTCTCTGTTAATGTATTGTCATTTCTTATGGATTTCAAAAAAGGTGACACACAGATTAAAGTGTGCGTAACCCATTGTATTAACCTGCGGAAAGCGTTCATAACTTCCATATTTTTAATGAAAGTACATAATTTTTATTTTTTACCAAGAAATACAGAATAAAGAATTGTATAAAACATAGAGATATCAACTTGTCACCTTGTTCCCCTTGATTTTCGGTTACTTGATTTCCGCGGTTACGCGGATCACCAATAATGTCTTCAACACTATTCTGGTATTTAGATTGAAAAGCACCATGGGTGTTACATTGAAAACTCCATTTTCTGCATTGGAGGCCTACTCTTCTTTGATAGGAGAAGTCTCTCAACAACAAAGAATATTTAACCAGACCAGGATTTTGCGTGATTATTAGTTACTGTAGTTTACAAATATTATTTGAAACAAGACAATTTATTTCAAGTAATCAGCAAATTCTTTTCATGTACTTACAGCGTACATACTTAATTCTAAAACATTTCTCTGAAAGTATATTCTACATCTTTCGCATATTTTTCCCTGAAAGTAATAAGAGATATAATTATTATTAACAATGATCTCATAATCTATGCTATAGATGTACTAAGTTTGTAATTTATCCATCACGGTACGAATTAATTGCATTTAAAAACTTACATGTTCTAAAATTTAGTTTGTAAAGATAAGTAGTAAATGATGTAACAATGACTTTCAAAATAATTTTCGTTGTAGCATTTTGATCTGAATTGAAGCAGTTCAATTTTACCTGTATCTGAATATATTTCGTAGAATTCTAGATTAAATGAAACTGCAAGAGAAATGGTTAGATGCGTGAAATGTGTTCATTATGATATGAATATGTGGTGTGCGTTTGAATAAGAGCGTAAGCCTTAACTTTTAAAAGCCCAAGCTATATTTTGACCAAGCAAGTGGGTGGGGGGGATCGCACATCTGTCTCCCTCTCTAAAATATTTATTTTTGACTAATCACTCTCAAATTTGGCACAAATGTAAAACAACTCAAATTCTACAAGACGCAATCATTGAAATTTCGCAAGATTACCACACGAAGGCGCTATTAACCATAAGATAATGAAGTCATAGAAATGGGATTTTGTTGGATATTTCTAAGCTTCCGGCTTTAATATCACAAGAATACATTCACAAGTGAATAAATAGTTAATAATTATACAAGATTACATATGTTTTGATAGAAAACAAATATTTTGACTGCTTGGGGTTCAAATTTTGTGCTACCACACATGCAGTGACATTACTAAGCATTGTTGGTTGTACCAACGACAATAAAACGGATAAAAGGCACTTTTATATCATTCTGGTACATCTTCTTGATGGATTACACTTTGATACGTTGATTATTATATAATATCATACACTAAATATTTGGAATAAAGCCAAAATCACACTAAAGTGAGTTATCAACTTTTTAAATTGTTTTGGCGCCATTTTCCTTTCAAAAAGAAAGAAAAAGAAAATACATTGATTGATTCCCTTTTAAATAATATCCAACATACGGTATGTTTCGTGTCATAAATGAGCCAAAACATACGAAAAGTAAGTAACAGTAAATTGTCAGGATCAAACTAGGTGTGCGATATGTTTTGGATCACCCAAAACTCATAAACCCCTCACATATTCCAAGCACCCAGTTTCCAGTGACAAGAGGTACTACATGATCACAATGAAGTAAATGCATAACAGCCATTCGTATAGGTTTGCAGGTTGTTTATTATAATGAACTATACATAGCAAATAAACAGAATACAAAAATAAAATGTTTGGCTATCCCACTTCAATAGACTGGTGCAGTAACATATCTAAATTTGAGAAAATTGCTAATAATTTGGGTCATAGTTACACAAATAATCGTTAAAGATGAATCATACGCCTCACATAATGATTACAAGCATAACAACCAACCATATATCTACTGAGCTTGTGCGCGTCTGCTTGTTTTCCACCCACACTACTCTGCTTTTTTTCATCTGTTTATGCTGTTTTGTAGATGTCATGTACTTTTTGTTTACCTTTTCTATGTTTTTTGACGAATTTTTAGACTTTCTTTTGATTCAACTATGTGCAAACCTTCACCTGTCGTGATCTCGGGAGATTTGAACATTCGTGTGGGTAACAGTTCATAGCCTAACACGATGAACTTCAATGACCTCGTTAGCAGTCACAGCATCTCTTAACTAGTCACGTTTCCTACCCAGGCTAAAGGTCATATCACAGGACCTATAAATCATGCTTGTTCTAATATTGACATCACGATAACATGAACATTTTCCGAAGAAGTTTCACCAGTTTCATTTGCTTTTATGCCATCAACCATTTCTCAATCTCCAACAAATCATTAAAGGTATTGGCTAACATTTACCACAGTTAAAAAAATCTGAGCCACATGATTCCCCATGCTGCCAGTGTCTTTGATGAGGTCTAAAAATGAAGCCCTGAAAAAAATTATATTTCAAAATGATTATTTAGTACTTTAAAAAAAGTGAAAAACTACAAGTTGACCAGATTCACTTGCCCATTTCCTCCAATAGACTTACTGTGTGCACACCAAGGCTATTAAAACTCGCCCCGAGTTTTAATCGTTTATTCATGCATAACTTGCCATTGGCAGTGTAACTTTCGAAAATTTTGTATTCAAGGGTGTTTATTTGTCCATTTGAACACTACTATGTAGCTCAGATATCAAAGTTTGACAATTTTTTAAATTGAAGCTCCACAATGTTAGCCTATCACTTTAATAAACTACCTAATTAAGGCCTATAGTAAGAAAATTGGTTGAACTCACTACTATTGTGGGTGCAAACAGAAACTGAGGTCCATATCTTCTGGCTCCTCAAACACAACTTCTCACATCGAAAGCAAAATAAAAAGTGTGTCTTCTAATCAGTACTGTCTATTATCACGTATGTTTCGTGTTATAAATGAGCCAAAACATATGGAAAGTAAGTAACAGTAAATTGTCAGGATCAAACTGGGTGTGCGATATGTTTTGGATCACCCAAAACTCA
>JZLH01S0522296.1:16099-36151 GCA_001188425.1 Eucidaris tribuloides
TGAAAACGGTCTGAGAGTAAATTGTACGACTCAACGACAGGCAAAAAATGAAAATTTTCTTTTCAGCCCGGGCTACTTCACCGGTTTCAGTGCATTCCAGATACTTATATAATATTGGACGCTCTTGAGTGGTATATCATATATATTGCATTCAGAACGCAAACATATTGCACAAGTCAAAGACAAGTGCAATATGTGTGCTGATGATACGATATACCATGAAAGAAATCCAATATTATTATTATCATACATACAAAATTTGGGAAATGTGCCAGAATAAATTGTAATTTTTACAATTTTAGCGATAAATGCACGTAAAGCTAGCTCTGTTTAGCATTTCAAACTCACACACTTCATCGCCCTCTGTACGCGCACTTAATCGCGCACGTCATCGCGTAAAAGTAATGCGCACCGTTGTTACACGCTTGCGCTAACGCTGAGTGCGGTACTGGCCTCGCAGAGTTGAATATTGTAACAATATCACACTCTTTTTCTCCATTGATACGGGTAACGTAAAATACAGAGCACAGGTAATATGCTAACAATAATGCATGCCGTCAAGCAAACCTCTGGAAGGATAATTAATACAAGGTTTTATTGTATTGAAAAAGTGGCTTGTATGTGTAATAATCTTTTGTATGGAATTTTAGGACAATTTAAGGGGGCTCTTTTGCAAATTTCAGGTGCTCTTTTGCCGTTTCCAGGGTGAAATTGCCCTGTGCCGCCATGTATTTCTTTCTATACTTGATGAGTAGCTAGATGCTTAAATGGATAGAACTAAATGCAAGTACAGATCATTTGCATAAGTTATAATTAACCAAAATATTCCACGATTGTGGCAGTAAAATACTGCAAAGCAATAACAGTTCTTCTTCCCATCAATTACATGTATACAAAGTAAACTACATTCCTGAAATGATCATAACTTGATAACCTTTGTAGTTTGTCAAACACTCAAACTGCATTTCATGTGTGGCACAAGCTGGCCTGTATCTTGGTGGCATGAACTTTGTAATTCAGGAAGACAAATCAAATAAGCCTCTGATTGAGGCAAATCCATGCACTTTGTCACGAAAATTGCTGCGGATTTGTCGGGCTATCAATCTCCATTAGTGCCTCTACAATGTCAATGGGTAATGTAGAATTGACACTGTTTGAATGTGTAGAACCACCATGACAAGACATTCCAATTGGTAACTGAAGCATCTCCACTTCTAAATCGGTGTTGAGTCGATCCTGAATCTCTGGACCAAGCGACCAGTGACACTGATCCGGGCCAGGGTGGATCAAATCTCATCGCCGAGGCCTATATCCGTCAGAAACTGGTTCAAGGAGTCTACAGGCTTTAGGGCTTGATTGGTGCGAGATAGGTTGAATGATCACATTAATACATGTACATGTATCTCCCAATCTACCATGCTCACATGAAGGCAAGCAGTTGCAAGTTTTTGAGGTTATGGGAGTCATGGGGTAATGGAGTACCGGTACATGATTCTCTGCTAGAACTTCATGTGCACCACCTCCTCCCCCTCATAAAGGGAGTGTGTCTTAAACAATCCTGAAACTGTACAAAAAAGCATGAACAAGCTCTATTCAGGGTGTAACATTAATTTTTTTTAATAGTCTCGCACAGTGTCCTTTATGAACCACACACCAGTGGATCATATCACTGACCTACTCTAAAGCCAATGCCCTACTCAACAACATGTAACAACTAACAAATAACAAATTGTACATTTGTTCGAACATAGCTCACAGAAATTTTGAATTAAATGAGCAATAGTGATATCATCCAAACAGCAGTTTAGCTAGACATGATCACATCAACAATAATGTTGATCAATAATAATGACAATGCACTTGAAGGGAAATAGTCATGAGTACTGTAAACTGACTGAATGAACCCCACCCTTTGACAATGACTAACAGTGTGGCTGTGATATACACATGTAGCTGTGAGCCTTGCAAATGTCAGGAATAAGGCAATGAATTTATTAATTCACTTGTGCAGATCTTCATTTTTGTCAGTTCTGTTTGTACTTCACTAAATATTGTCTTACTATAGTTTTCCAATTTTACAGCCAGTTTAATAATCCAGCCATGCAACAGCTCTACAGCTTGCTTGCTACAGGGCTACACAGATGTCGACCTGATCGATTATCCATGCTTTACAGGATCCAAACACTGTGCAGTGTGCAACAGCGCAAACATAACTACAGTACACTCTCGTTATAACGAATACTGATATAACAAAATTTCATTATATAAAGAAAATAAATTTCTGGTCCAATATCTTGGATTTCCTTTGTATTGTATTGTTTTAGCAACCCTGATATAAAGAAATTTCACTATAAAGAACAGATTTCATGGGTCCCAAGGACTTCTTTATAGCGACAGTGTACTGTAGGGCAATTCCGTGCTAAAACTTGAAAAAATGCTAGAATTTAAAATTGCTTCTAGCTGACAACTAGTGTGATAACATTTTTGGTTAATACCTAAACCATCTGGAACAGGTCAGTTTTGGGTGCAAGATTGTCTCAAAAGTCTATATTTGGGGTGAAATTGTGAAAATTTGATATTTTATTGAAATTTCACAAGTTTTACAGTATGTATGAAAATGTGTATCCACAAGATCTGAGAACTACTGAACAATCTTTTAGATCCTGTGAGTCAAGTAGTTGGGATGTCCCCTTGATAGCTGACTATGTTTACAAAAATATTCTCATTCCTACTTAGACTTAAGTGTCTTTACTTCAGCAAGCCCTACCCATAAGTGTCCCGTACGACACATAAACTTAAAAAAGTTTTGATTGTGCTTCAGTTTCAGGGGCTACAAGCTTATAGACTATAGTACAGAATTCTCTAAATTGGTGATGTAAGTAGTCATATGATACCATATAGTAAGGATTTACTTCATGTATCTTCTATTAATAACATCATCAACTTTGTCCCGTACGACACATTTTGTGTCGTACGGGACATTTTTCTGTGTCGTATGGGACATGTCCCTTGCAACAGAGTGTATTTTTTCAAAAGTTCGATGATTTAAAATTAAATTTATAAATTTATAATATTTAAACCTATTCATCCTTTCATCTGAATAAAAATTTATGCCCTTACACCATGTTTTTTTCATTTGTAATCTGTTATAGCACCTGTTCCAAGCTTTCTTCAAGTATAGGCCTACTGGCCTAGGTTAACAAATTCAAAGTGGGAGAGGAAGGGAAAAGGAATAGGGGGGTCTAGAAGATGTATCCAAACATTTATGTACTGCTCAGAACACATTGGGTTGTATACTTGCAAAAATATTTGTCTATACTATTAAGTGTGTTGTACAGGACAAAATGTGTCGTACGGGACATGGGAAGTGCACCATTTCCTATGTCCCGTACGACACATTTTGTCCTGTGCAACATACTTCATATTTCCAAAGATTTTTGCAATTCTTATGATGTGTATACATTTTAAAGTGTCAGTTTAATCGCTTTGTAATAAAATATTTCCAAATTTAGAGAAATGCAGTGTTTTTATTGATGTAAGCTAGGTATTGTTTCAGAGATGTCCCGTACGACACTTTTTGATGTCCCGTACGACACGTGCGTTCTTGAAGATATTTGCCTTACACATTTTTGTGTTCAAGACATTTTCAAAATTATAGCTGTATAAAAGTAGTCTTCAGTATTAGTCTCATTGATTTAGTAGAGATTGTCATTTTTATTCCTGCAGCTCACAGAGTTTTGGACATAAACTTCAATTTTCAAAAACTTGACTTTCTCTGCGTCCCGTACGACACGCAACATTTTCATCTCTAATTTACCCATAGTACTTTATAATTACCATAAAACAAATCTTCATCGCTCAAGCATTTTGCTGAGACTTGAAAATATTCTCTAAATGTCCCGTACGACACGCACGGAATCGCCCTGTATTTAATCACTGCAGTAAGCACAGTTTGACATTAGACTAGGGGTGTCGTCAAATAGAAATTTCTCTTTCGACATGTCTCCTCAAATATTAGCCGACAGACACAGCAGTCGACACAACAATGGTCAGATAAATTGGGACATTGAATTTATAAGACAGTCTTACACCACCATACCTATGCATGTTAAAATACACCTGTATTGTGGCTACATACTACAGGGGATAATTAGCCTGCCAGGGGGCCCTAATGATGACTGACATCGCTATAGCTTGTGGAATTTTGAACTTTGGACTTTCAATTGCCTGTCTCACTGCATGGCTTGACCACATCGTCAATTTCCGGGTAACCAAGATTCTTACAGTGTAGATTATACTCAGAACAATGGTTCTCAGTTTCTGTAACCGTCTGCAAGCGTGAGAAAGAAAACAAGAGCCCGGGGGGCACGATGCTCACCTGAGGTCTCGCAAACTCTCTATGGTACCCATGGAAAAAACATCAGTTATACATATAGTTTTGGCCCTTGGAGCCTGATATCTAGGCACCAATGTAGCCAAATGAACCAGTTGGAAAACTTTGCATCCCCTTACCATATAGCTGATTTTGTCACGTTAAATTAAATTCTAACATCCATTTTTATACAAACAAGGTATACCCTAGTATCTTAATATTTGAGCTTTGACCTACTGTATGTGACCTTGACTCCAATTTAACATTAAGGTCACTATACATGCAGCACCTACCATCCAAATTAGTCACAAATGGGCCAATACCAACCAAAGAAGAAACTTGCAGGTATATCATTTGACCTCATTTGACCTTTGACCTACATATGTGACCTTTGACCCCCAAATAACACTGAGGTCCCTGTTATGCATCTACCACCCAAGTTTGGTTACAAATGGGCTTATGGTTAGAAAGTTACCTAGTTTGGGCCTTTGGCTCAGGTGAGCTAAAAATGCTTGCTTTGAGAAGTGACTGCCTGCTGAGATGACATTGTTAGGTCCTGATTTATTACTTTGATACCCGTGTGTTGTTGTCGGTAAGATAAAATCTGTCGACATATCGTCTTTCAGTCAAAATACTGTTATCTCGACAAGCTTTTCGACAGAAGGCCTGTTGACGACGCCACTACATTAGACTACCAGTAGTACTTGCCCACTTGTTAGGGGCAAGTAAATTTTACTTCTGGGCACATGAAAATTCAGGAAAATCAGATTTTAATTGCCGAAGTAGGCGCACAAAAATGTTTAACTCTGAAATGAATTGAAGAGAGTATAAAAGACTTGAATTTTTCCATTTCCATTTTGAGTTTGTGTAAATTCCAGTTGTAAAAACTCTTAACAGGGATGCATAATTTAGGTAGCATTCTGCTCACTTAGGCAAACACCAAACCCATTGAGGGAAACAAAACATATGGCCTTTACAGACAGGTGGCTGCTATGGACAGGTTCTTATACACACTATGTGCCTCCAAGGAAATCATAGTGACCACCATATGCAGGTTGGCTGCTACAGAGAGGTTACCGCTATGACAGGTTTAACTGTAAATGAATGAAAACAAAAAGTTTCCTTGCCTAATCAGAGAAGCAGCTAAAGTTAGTGTAGTCTTGGTACCAGACCAATGAGACCATGTGACTTTTTCTACCCCAGAGTACTACCTTTTCTCCAACTCTTTCTACCTCACTCTGACCATGCTCTGCCCTAGTCGATGAGAACATAACCTCACCACAGGCTACACTAGTCTTAGTTCAAGGCAGTCAATCGATGATAGTATTAGTACATGTATAGGATAAGTTCTTACGTCTAGAAGCCAGACTAAGGTTAGTGTGGAGCCCTACTGTGATTTACATTTGTTGCGAGAAGAAGAAAACATGTACTCAGCAGAGTTAGCACTCAGCAATATTATCGATTAACACAGCAGAAATAATACCAACACACCTTGCAGCATATGTGGTCTATAACTCATTCCACGAGGCAGCAATCTGTCTTTTTCATAATTGTCAAGTTTTGCTAGAATGCGTCACAGCACCTGCATTGGAAATTTTGGAGAAGTGGGCATTTGGGGGCGGACACTATAAAAGAAATTGCATTTGAACTTTCACCTTTAAAATCATCTTCATCTGGGACGCTCGGGGGCAAAACGTGAAATTACAGCAAAATCCTTCTGGTGATTGCGAAAAAAGTTTATTAGGGAGATTTCCAACTCTGAAGTCAATCTATCGAGGTGATCGCCATCGGACAATACAGACTCATTAGACAGCTGGACTCGTATCTAGGTCACGGCGCATCAAGGAAATGAAGATTCAGAAATCATATATGGGTGAAATTTAATGGCATTTGAAGTGGGCATCTTCAGTATGATTGCATGCATTACCCATTCGTTCCTCTCTTAACCTGGAACCCTCTTCCCCCCCCCAAAAAAAGTACTTATTTAATAGGTAGCCATCTACAGGTGCATAAACAGGCAAAATGGTATATGTACACTTGTACAGTAATTCTCCTTTTTTACTCAAATATTTAGCAGTTACCAAGGACAACCAAAAATATCATGCCATGCTACCAAAAATTCAGATGGATAAATTTGGTTACCCGATGATAAAGGAAAACCTGCATATAAAGACTGCACAAGGGAGACAAGAAAAGCGGTCTTTATGAGCAGGTGGTCTTTAAGTATAGGTTCCTGTAATCAGGGTTCGTACACTTTCACATTTTAAAAATTTCCTGACTTTCCAGAGCAGAAAACTGTAAATTTAATTTCCATGACCATTTGTATATTTTAAAGCGTGTAAAATAAAATTGCATCATCGCAATACTCGAAAGCTCCCAATCAAGGGTCATTTCCAAAATATCTTGAATACATGATTTTCCCTGACTTTCCAGAAGGATTGATGGATTCCCTGACTTTCCCTGACTTTTGGCTTCTGGAAAAAGTAATTTCAAATTCCAACCTTCCAGAAATTCCCTGACCCGTAGGAACCCTGTGTAATACAAATTTCAATGGGAAGCACTTTGTAAGGGTATCGAAAGTTGCAGTTTCATACAAAGGTGGTCTACTGGTGGTCACTCGAGCAGGTTTGACTGCAATTTGAAAGTAATAGGCTAACATTGTGGAGCTTCAAATTAAAAAATTGTCAAACTTTGCTATCTGAGCGACATAGTAGTGTTTGAATGGACAAGTAAACACCCTAGAATACAAAAGTTGGGAAATTTATGCTGCCACTGGCAAGATATGAATGAATAAACAATTATTACTCAGGCCCAGGGCTAGTAAAAAATAGCCTAGATCCACACACAGTAAGTCCATGGGAGGAAATGGGCATGTGAATCCGGTCAACTACGATTTTCACGTTTTTGAAGTACTAAATAAACATTTTTAAATACAATTTTTTAACGGCTTTATTTTTAGACCTTATCAAAGACACTTGGAGCATTATGTAGCTCGCATTTTTTTAACTGTGGTAAATGTTAGCCAATGGCTTTAAGCAAAGTACAGTAAAAACTGTCTTAGCGGCCACCTCTCTTTAGCAGCCAACCTGTCTATAGTGACCACTAACATGATTCCTTGGAGATAAATCATGTGTTAAAAGAACGTATCTATAGCAGCAACCTGTCTTTTGTAACCACTAAATTCCCCAGAAGACAAATCAAGAACCTATCTATAGCAGCAACCAGTCTAGAAAAGCCATGTTTTTTGTTTCCCTTGGGTGGCAACTACAGAAAGTTTTCACTGTACTGGGAAATTGCTAAAAATGTGCTAAAAAATGGCAAATGAAACCTTGCAGTCAAGAGCTTAAACTTGCCACAAAAGGCGTATCAGCATGGTTATATGAGGCAGTCTGCAAGTACATGCTCACAGGATTGTAACTCTTCGTTTGTCAGTGGGGATTATGGAAGCAACAGCAAATACAATACCGCAACATGCAATCTGTTATTTTCGGTTATTTGAAACCACCCAGTTATCAAAGTCCAGTCTCTGGATCTTGCAAAATAACATTACTGATACAACACTACTTGTCACTGAATATGCAAGGAGCACAAACTGGGATAAAGATGTAAAACAAGACCCTGGTTACACCGACATAACCGTTCTGAGAACGGTCTCAGAACGGTTACGCAACTTACGCTTCCATTAATCATCTTGGAACGGGTTTGAACTTCGGACCCTCATTGGTGTGGTTACACCGCTGTCACACGAGCCTTCTCATATACAGTAAAGCAGCGGGTTACCACTGACAACGACTTAACCACGCCCGTTCGGTGGTCGAATGTCTATCCGTACTTCCGGCCGACGTGGTTCGCGTGTATTCTTACATGTATGTTACGCAACTTCCGGTGCTGGACAGGTTTCGAACGCTTGTGTGGTTACACCGCGTTCGAAACGGTCTGAGAACGGTCTCAGACCACCTCTGGAGGTGGTCCGACAAAAACGCTTACGGAACGCTTTTGGACCACTTTTGGGTCGGTTGTTATGGTTACACCGCAAGTGAACCGTTGTGAGACCGTTCTCAGAACGCTTTTGACTTTCGGTGTAACCGGGGTCCAACAAACAGCCCAGCAAAATCAACGTACAGTATGCTTTAGAAGGGTGCCTGAACAGGCCCTACTGTATTTCATAATCACTATACATGTACATGCAATTCTCCACAAACACTGCCATGAAACGCACATTAACACTATACACTCAGTAATTACCAGTCAGTACTATAGTATAGACTGTCCTACCGTTATACAATAATTCCATGGTGTGGAGGAGGTGTTAATTTAAGATGTGTTGTTGTAATGTCAATTTCTGCTCCTGCCTCACCATCCTCGTCTGAAATGGAATTCCCCCGTCTTCATATCTGGCCCCTGAATGAATACATAATTCACATCATTGTATGACCCGACTGTATCGCCATTCACCATAGAAGCGCATACTGTACTACGCGCTAGAGAATGCACTGCATTTATTGCCTCCGGCAATGCACACGCCTGCCCCACGACACCTCAAGTGCACAGAGGAATGGTAAGTTAATCGCACGCTTCTAGTTGCATCGCATTGCCCGGATTCTCACCCACCCCCCCCCCACCCCCCTCCAAATCTTAATCCTTCTTAGCAGGCAGGAATAGTGATGAAAGAATTGCATGTACATGCCTGTGCAGCAGTAATTTCACTTCAAAAAAAAAATGATGTACCATGTGTATGTAAATTTGTTCTCTTTATACTACACATACAGGATGTTTTATTATCCAATATACATATCAAGTTCAGAAAAAGGTTCTTGGATTTCAAGATTAGCCAAGGACAAAATGCAAGATTGATTTCTTAAATGCTTAAGTCATTCATATTTGAAAGATTAAATACAACTGGACATTTTAAGGTTCAGATCAAAAAAAGAAATGTAGGTCATTTTAATTTCACAAAATAGAGATATCATCAGGACAACACGTAAATTATACACTGTAAATGTTGTGGGTTCATTGTTTTATTATCCATCTCCAAATTCCACCGCCCCCCCCCCAAAAAAAAGGGAACAAAAAAGAAATCAGGGTACATGTACATACTAGAACGTCTAGAAGACGCCTTACTTTCCGCCTCAAATACTTTATTGAATTTAAGTACTACTCTAAACACAAGTACGACTGCATACAGTAAACAGATGCCGTGAGTGTACACGTACCTGCAACATTCACACAATATTCATCCTGGGATGAGACTAGTTGTCCACTTGACAAATGCTGCATAATTAATTGGTTGGCGTGTGTGTTGAAATCGCAAATCCAACTCTGATCTCTGATTTAATTTTCACAAGCATATTGGCGTGGTCTGCTTTAGGTTTACCAGAGCGAGCTGACCTGTTCAATTATGAAGTACAGTATCGGGATGGCTTATGGAATATAACAGGTTGAGCTTGTTTTTCATTGGACTTTCATGGTCAGGGTAAAAAAATTTACGGCACTATGAAATATTCATTTTCAAATATATACACTGTCCAATAGAACCAAAAATTGTAAATGTATCAACCACAGGTGTATGTCAATAAATGGAATTTACTGCAATATCACACTTTATTTTAGCTACATGTAAACCTGTTCAGTTTTATTTTACTATGTGGATGTTTCTCATTAAAAGAGCAAAACCTTGTAAGATCTAAATTGTAAATTGATTTAAGCTAGAATTGCATTTCAGTTTATTTACAAAGTGGATGTTTCTAATCAAAAGAGCAAAACCTTGTAAGATCTAAATTGTAAATTAATTTAAGCTGGAATTGCATTCAAAAATATATTTCACAAAAGTATGACTAAATGCTTTTTCATAGTGAGATGAACAACCCCCTACCCCCTCAAAATGGTAATAAAATTGAATAAAATAATCAATAAAATAATAATCCTTTAAATTCACCATCATCATCATCATCATACAAGTAGAAATATGTATCTTTGTACATTTTGTTCAAGCTGCAAATAAAATATTCAATTTTTTCTCCAAAGGCAAAGAACACTTTATAGTATACTCAGAAGTAAAATCCCTAAATCCTACAAATTAAGCCCACTTGTGCTGATGCACTTTTGTTTAATCCACTAATAAATGTTTCTGAAAAAGATATGAACTGTGTGTACTGTCCTATCTATAATCCAAGTAAATCCCAATACTCTTGCATCAGGACATTACATCTATCACATGTTTCTTAAAATAAATATCTTTAAAATTCTAATCCAAACATACATGGCTTTCAGAAGGATATATCAGATTAAAAAGAAAAAATTAGGTTGATAAAATATATTTATAGTTTGAATTAGATTTTTCCCTCAATTCCATTTCCACTTCACTGCACTTTGGTCACACAGTACATGTATCTTCAGTCAGAAATCCAGCCTAATTGCATGGCACATGTACACATGTACAGTATTACATGTATACAATTGAAGTGATAGGCTAACATTGTGGAGCTTCAATTTAAAAAACTGTCAAACTTTTGATATCTGAGCAATATATTAGTGTTTGAATGGACAAATAAACACCCTAGAATACAAAAATTGGGAAATTTATGCTGCCACTGGCAAGATATGAATGAATAAACACTTAATACTCGGGGTGAGTAAAAAAATAGCCTAGATCTACACACAGTAATGGGAGGAAATGGGCAGGTGAATCCGGTCAACTTCCAATTTTCACTTTTTTAATGCACTAAATAATCAGTTTGAAATACAACTTTTTCACGGCTTCATTTTTAGACCTTATCAAAGACACTAGTAGCATGGGGAATCATGTAGCTCAGATTTTTTTAACCATGGTAAATGTTAGCCAGTGGCTTTAAACTTCCTGTTGAAATGTGAATTTCACTAAATAAACTGACATTTATTACATTAGTGTAGATGGTTAAAATGCACTCACGAATAATGGAATTCACAATTATTTTCAGCACCTACGGATTTGTGGTTTATTGCTACATTACAATGCAATCATGACTTCAATTGGTCTGTGTACTACAAGTACAATGCATCAGTAAGCGAACAAAATTGTTATGCACTATACAAATACAACACTTACAAAGTAAAATGTTTACTTGTTGCATAAACTCTATTCACAAGGTACTTACATACCTCTGCAGCTCTTTGACACCAAGGTTCACAAACAGTTGAAATGCGTATAGTATACAGTATGCAAAATTATGCATCACCACTCTACATGTATCTCTCTCTCTGACTCTCTCTCTCCTACCCCCCCCCCCTTTCATTACTGTTTACAGCTGCTAGGCCAAGTGGTTTCGCTGAATCGGACGCACTGAAATTTACATTTGTGATGAAAATTCTTGGAACTCCCATCTCCAAGCAATTACACTACATACCACTATCTATTCTGTATCCTGCTACACATACAGTAGGCCAATTATGACCGTATGCATGTTGTACACTAAACTCTTCAGAGTCCACCCAGTAATTTAATACTTCTACTTACACTCGTGCAGTAATGAAATACAAGGAACGATACTTGATCCACATTTTACGAGTGGTTCTTGCACAAGTTCCTTTTCACGTCAACTATCACAGACTCATTAATCACAGCGAATTGTGGATGAACGGCTGACGTACATGTAAGAATTTGCATACTGTATACTGTACAACTAACAGTATGTCCTTCCAATCCATTGATTTACTTATTAAAGGGAAAGTCCACCCTGATGTCAAATTGGTTTTAATAAAAACAGAAAAATGAGAGAAACACATTAATGTTTGGCCAAAATCCACCAAAGAATAACAGAGTTAGGAATTGTCAAAGTTTTAACTTTTAATTTTGTGACATCACATGCGAGCAGCACTCTGATATGTCGTGTAATGTGATTTTCAAAAATTGTCATGATTCATGATAATTGAATGTGGGTTTTTTTCATAGAAGCATGTATGAAATAATATTTATGTAATAAATGCACAGGTAAAATCATTTTCAATTTTCTGAGAAAATGTCACTCTATGGGACACATGGGGAGCTGCTCACATGTGACATCACAAAATTACAACTTTAAAAATTCATAACTCTGTTATTCTTTGATAGATTTTTGCCAAACCTTCATTAATAGGTTTCTCTCATTTTTCTGCTTTTATTAAAATCAACTAAACATCAAGGTGGACTTTCCCTTTAAAATATGGATAATTGGCACATTTACAGTTTGACATTGCTTCATGTTTTAATGCAATATTATGCCATTCATTTGTCTTGTTTTACTTCTTTGGTGTCAATTTATATTTGAAAATCGTCTGCAGATTAGTTAGTGAGATTTGGTGCATTTGGGGTAATTTCTAGCACATGAATTTTGATGACTTCTTGCAAAAGGGGATGTCTGGAGTAATCTCAAATTTGTCAAAAAACAGGACTGAAGTCAATGAAATTAACACATATGCCTGGCAGCTTCCAAGTAAACTCCATTAAATTTAGTATGTATCAAGGGATTGCCTGCACATAGCCCATCCCATTCACAGTACAATGCAAGGAGGAAGCCCGCACAAAAGGCCGTACCACGCAAAAGTTTTCAACTGATCTTGCGTTCCATACTCCACAAACACCGTGCATTCTAGCTGGATTTCTCAATCAAGCTCTATCAAACACACAATCATCAGCTATCAATCATTTGAAAATACTTTTCCGAAATTTCCTGATTTTTTTTTTGGGGGGGGGGGATTTGTTTGTTAAGCGTTATCGCTGGATTTTTTGGTCCAATTTTTAAAATAACCTACATGTACACTAGAAGTACTAACATTGTACTTTCTGTAGCTTAGTCTTGACGTTGCTTTTTGACCCCGTGGCAAAGTAAAAAAAGATAAGCTGATTTTTTAATTTCTGGACTCCCAACCGCACTGGGCCCGAACACAAATAGGGCGAGAGTAGGCGAGAGCCTGCTACTTCTCAATTTACCCCATCGAGCCCAAAAGATTTGACACCTCAAAGTTACTTAGACTACCTATGTGATTGAAAAAAGATATGTCAGCTGGACACCAGTGGTCGGGTTTGGTCCCCAGACCGAATTTAAGGGGGTTCATAACCCAGTCCCACGCATGGATTATTGAGTATGTTTGACGACCCGTAGCGCCGCGCGCGTGCCATAGTATTACGCGCACGCGCATCAATGATGTAAATACATAACATTGCGCAATGAAATGAAATTGCGCGCGCGCATACATTGCGCAATGAAATGAAATTGCACGCGCGCATACAGACAAAATGCGTACCGCATCGCACACGTGCAGTAGGGCCTATACATGGTCACCAAGACGCCAAGCATACTCAATAATCCATGTGTGGGACTGGGTTATGATTATGAACCCCTTTAAATTCGGTCTGGGGACCAAACCCGACCACTGGTGTCCAGCTGACATATCTTTTTTTCAATCACATAGGTAGTCTAAGTAACTTTGAGGGGTCAAATTTGTTGGGCTCGATGGGGTAAATTGAGAAGTAGCTAGCTCCCAGACTAAAAGCATTCGGGCCACATAGCAAAGCGGCAACCCGCTGTACTTCTACGTTGATACTCAACGGATCCATCAGTCAGGATGTAACATCAAGGACTTGGTTCAGTGTTTCAGGCAGTGTAGACTTGTTTGTGTAATACTGTACAAGTGTAGTTTGTAACAGGGCTAACATGGGAGGACTCTAGAAAGGGTCATTTTTTACAAATGAATAGTTTGGGCTTAAATAGAAAACTACAATTTTTCATGGAAGAATCTAATTAATAAATTAGGCACTTTATCCAATATTGCCTTTCTTTGGGCAGCTGGGAAAAACTATGTTTCCTTTCCACATGTACAGTACATGTATGTACTTGCAACTTGAATCAGCCGCCATGACACATTACACACTGAATCCATATCATATCATACAGGTTAAAGTGATAGGCTAACATTGTGGAGCTTCAATTTAAAAAATTGTCAAACTTTGATATCTGAGCTACATAGTAGTGTTCAAATGGACAAATAACAGAGATGCCAACCTTCAGTACTCTAAAATCGTACTAGGTCATGTGTCGTATGGTGGGACCCCTTTGCGTTACAGGCACCAAAAGTATGAATTTTGTCACTTCTTGCATTTAAACCAATATAACTCAAAAAGTACTTATCAGAAACCAACAAAAGTATACATTTTCTGAAAGCTTATACTTCAGAGAATCTCAATCAGCCAAAGTCAAGTTGCTATACAGGGTGTGTAAAAAAAAATTAAAGGGTAATATCACAAAAAAAGTATAATTTTGTGATATTGATGACAACTCATTACACTTGTCAGTATTAAGTCATGGCCCAAAACTGATGTTATGTTGTGAAAAAGCACACTTTCAGCTTTAAGAAAATGTATGGTTTTACCACTTCTTTATTTTCAGGTGGAGTGATACAGGCTGTGACAAAATATGTTTAAAATTGTGTTGCGATTTGTTACAAAAACATTAATGACACTAATTAAACAAACAATTTATTAAACCTAACTAACAAATTTGAGAGATTAAATAGTAGATTATTGTTTAATAAATGGATCAGTAAAGTGTATTTAAAAATTTCAACCAAAATGTAACCCAGAAGTGAACATACTTGCGTGTCCTTACATGCAGTACTATCATGCTTCATAACGTGTACAAGTCAATGGCAAGCACAAGCTACACCAATCATTAATTAAGTAATTAATGACACTAGGAAGACAATTAATTTCAGTTTACTTTTGAGAATTGTGAAGTACAACATGTGTCGAGTTAGTCAGATGCATATCATAACTCCAAGATAGCTTATCTGCTGCAAATAGTAGGAAAAACCAAAGAGTACAGGTGAATTTGCAATTTCTCCATAGAGATTGTACACACTCCTCCTCCGCTTATCCTCCTCCGCTTATCCACCAGATTTACCCTCGTTAACATTTTTGCATTTTTCACTAATTAAACAAAGTGTAATGCAAGGTTGCTTATCAGATTTTAAAAGCAGGGTAATTTTGCTGCAGAATGAGCCCAAATTCATCATAATTGGATAAAGGATAGCTCTGATGCATCAAGTTCAATTAAGAAGAGGACTGAAAAATGTAACACCACCAGGTATTTGGGGGTCCCACCATATGACACATGACCACTAAAGTTGCCTAAAAATCGTATTTTACTAAGAAAAGTCGTATTTTGTAATAGACTACATAATTGTTGCAAGTCAGACCCAGAACATGATGCAGAAATGTGTTTCCAAACTACTCTGTACTCACCTCAAAATCAATGGCAAAATTGCTCCTTCTCTTCAGTCTTGGACTTTAAAAATACTCATTTTTTTCCTTCTTTAGTGTCCAAACTATTCCTCATTATGTCTTTTTTCTTGCTATTCTTGGTTTGTACAATACGATTTAGGGGCCAACTTGACCGTAACTTCCGACTTGCACTCCCGTTGACAAGTACCATACACACTAACACCAATATATATGAATGGGACTGGAGAGCTTTGTACACACTAACTCTATGGACTGAATCACTGTAAATCATATATGGAAAGCCAATGGGACAAAAACAGGATAATGACAGAAAGTCAGGAAATCGTATTTTTGATGGCCAAAATCGTACTGCCGTATTTTGGGTGAAAAAACGTAAAAATACGGCAAAAACGTAACGGTTGGCATCTCTGAAATAAACACCCCTGAATACAAAAGTTTGGAAAGTTACACTGCCAATGGCAAGTTATACATGAATAAACAATAAAACTCGGGGCGAGTTTTATTAACCTAGGTGTACACACAGTAAGTCTATGGGAGGAAATGGGCAAGTGAATCTGGTCAACTTACGATTTTCACTTTTTTAAAGCACTAAATAATCATTTTGAAATACATTTTTTTCAGGGCTTCATTTTTAGACCTCATCAACGACACTGGAAGCATGGGGAATCATGCGGCTCAGATTTTGTTAACTGTGGTAAATGTTAGCCAATACCTTTAACTGTTATCATGGACTTTCAAAATGGGCCGTAAACAAGCAAAATATTAGATCTCAGAATAGCCTAAACAGGTATTAAATTCTGTTTATACAACTTAGACTGTTAAAATTGGGGTGATTTTGAGACCCTTTTCACAGTTTATGCACATACATCGCCCGACCGAGAAAAACATCAGAGTTGCAAATTTTCCAAAGTTGTCAAATTGAATTTGCACGAGACTCCCACATGCCAAATAATGCCTGGAGGGGTCCAAATGCAAGAGATCAATAGAAATGCATGGAAAATCAAACAATTTTGGCGTGAGAAAGGGCCAAAATGCGCGAGTCTCAAGCTCAATCTGCAATGCGTGAGAGTTGGCAGCACTGCTGCCCTTTTTATGCATTTTATGCATTATAGATCTAGCGTTAGATTAACGGTTGCTAACTTCAGCATGAGCGGTTTATTCTATCAACATATCTATATAACGTTACTTATGGAGTAAATCGCAAACGCTCAAGTTAGCAACTTATAATTTGGGCCCCTGCATCCTGCTAAATAAAATCCGGAATAACCCCCCCCCTACCCCCCCCCCCCCGAGATAACAACAGCATTCCTTCAGATTGACATGTGTAACTAACTTGGCCAACCTTCATTTGTCCGACGTCGTGTTCGTTGCAACTTGTTTGTTTAAAGCCCAAGTTTAGTTTTGGGGATTTTTGTTTTAAATTTGAAAGCTTTATGCCCAAAAGTCATATCCCAGCAATAACAGATTCTGAATGTCTTTAGTTTTTTTTTAAATTAATTACCGGTAATGAAAAATCTCGGGAGGGGGGGGACCCCCCGAGATTTTTTTACTATATTTTACATTATAGCATCCAAGGGGTTAATAAGGTGTTAAGGTTATATGAGTTATATTTCATCTGAAAGATCAGAGTCTGCTCTTTTAGATGAGGCATAACTCATATAACCTTAAAGGGACTGAATCGTGGCCATTGACCGGCCTGATGAGAATAAAACTCAGGGCCATCACCCTGTTCGCTAGCTCCATTTCGAGTTACATACTGTATACGCGGTGGAGTGTTTATTTTGTTGCAGTACTCAGCATACCGCGGTGGACACGCACGCTAATACAAAAGAGCCCGAATGATCAATTCTGCACGTTTCAGTAAGTTTGGGAGGACCTCCGCTCGTTTGCTGCTTCTCATTGGCCGTACTGAATACACGATCTGCCAGTGCGCTGCTGCGTGCATCAAACTGGTTTCGCAACACATCAACACCCACGCGTGCATACCTTTAACACTAACCCCTTGGATGCTATAATGTAAAATGTAACGTCCGTTAAAGTATAATCGCCATGCAGGTATTGTTGCCTCGCGCTGATAAAGTATTTGCTTCTGTCAAAATGGGCGCATATTACCTGTCAGTTAATATTATGATGATAATGAGTTAAAATAGTTAAGCGAAATTCCTTACCGGAAAGGGCGGGGAAAATTTTTTGCACCACTGAAAACATCACGATGTCATCTGTACCGCCCACAAGCCGTTCAGCCATTGGTCATACACACTCATGTTCATGCACGCGATGCAACAAAATGGCTGACTTGCACTCAAACTTTTTTAGCACATATTAACGAAGTATTATCCAAAGATCATCTCAAAATGCACAAAATACCAAATTTCAATTATCATAAATAAAAAAAGATATTGGCGATATTCCATTAAACAAATATTGCAAAACTGGTGATTTAGCTGGCTAAAAATGAGGTGGTGAACACGTGTATTGTGAATGAGCCAGATCGCGATCGATCGATTGCGCATTTACGTGTTATGCACATCTCACAATTTTGCCACAGCGTTTGCACAGCGTTTGCACCGCACAGTCCCGCACGCTAGTTGCACTGACATAACACGCGCCGGCGACCAACCACACCGAATCAGATCGTGTCGCCAGTGACGGAGGCAAGAAATAAAACAATGTTTTGGAAATATTTTCGACTTCCAGGAGAAAGGTGGATTAGGAAGAAAAAATATCAAGGATTACAACTACAAGTACATAATAAGTACATAGTACATGTAGTCTAGGACTCGTATATCCAGGCTGAAGTCAATATATTAGAAGGTAAGGAGTAACTTTAGAATGCAACGCAAATTTTCTGCGAGTGCTAACCATATGCATGCAGAAGGGGAGACAAAACATTCACACAAAGTGGCGATTTCACCAAATACAGATGCTATTCTACGTAGATTTATATATTGATAAACGCAAACGCTGCCTGAACGAAGATGGCCCTTGCTAACCCAGATCAGAATTACTCCCCCCCCCCCAGACCACAACAGCATTCATTCAATCAAGTTGACATGTGTAACTAACATGGCCAACCTTCATTCGTCCGACGTCGTGTTCGCTGTAACTTGTTTGTGCATACGATACGATTACGATTACGACTCTGCATGTCTGAGAGTGCACACTACATTGCAAGCACTAGCAGCACCGCATACCGACAGGCGTGTATAAACGGTACGGTACTGTGACAATCCAGCCGAGGCCGATTACCACACAAGTCAAGACCTTCCTTGTAAAATCCCATGAAAATTGATAATAACAACACTTACAAAACGTCAGTACTCACACAAAATATTAATGAATCTTTGATACGAGTTTCGCAAAATCTTAACTGGTGAAAACATTAACTGGACGGCACAAATCGCTGAAACAATACCCAACTTTAGACAGAAATTCGACAATATCACATACACTGGTGTGTACTATACTCTTCGTAGCGACGTGACGTCATATGATCCAGCCGTGGGGCCGGGCGCGCGCATTCTCGCGCGGACGGCCGCGCGTTGAAGACGTAGAGCAGAATGACGTATCTGAAACCATTAGAACAAGACCAAATACTTTGAACTGATCTGATTAAATTAGCCAGATTTTGTAAGATCATCTTACTCCGATTTATATGACCTACATCTATCAACAATGGTTTTAATTTGAATTGTGTTTAACTCTTTTTACATCTTTAAAGTTTGTTAGTTTGTGCCACATCGTCTCACTAGTCTATGTCACTATAGGCCTAGTTGTTTAAAAAGATCAACAATAAACCCAAATTAGCGTCTTACCGACCACTCAACACCACACCTCCAGTTAAAATTCCCCAGCGGAATATTCAGGAGGAATCTCATCCAAGATCCAAGAACAACTCATCTTGTGAATTGATTTATTTAATTCGTTTGAACTTTGCAAGTGGTTTTTAATTCTGTAGTTATTGTAATCATTGTAACACGTCACGAGTTTGTGTTTATATCTTTTTTTTTCTTTTTTAAATCTTTTTGCAGAATAAATTTGCTGCTCATTTCTGTATCATAAAATTAATGATAAATAAGATCAAATGCTTGATCTGGTTACCCGGGGGGGGGGGGGGTCAGTGCCATTACAAGGTGTACACCATGCGCGTGTATGGACTTTCAAAATAGACCCTAAACAAGTAATTTTCTGTCGATCTCAGCATACCCTAAACAAGTATTCGAGTCTGAAAAGATACCCTTTTCAAGTAACATCCTGTTAAAAGTATATTTTTTCCCCCGGGGGCCAGTGCCATTACAAGGTGTAGGCCTACACCATGCGCGTGTATGGACTTTCAAAATAAACGAGTAATTTTCTGTCAATCTCAGCATACCCTATAGCCTACAAGTATTCGAGTCTGAAAAGATACCCTTTTCAAGTAACATCC
>JZLH01S0522307.1:0-13027 GCA_001188425.1 Eucidaris tribuloides
GATGTTCAGCGAGACTTGGCCAGTAGGGAAAATCCCGTGATCTCGTTTGTTTATGCCAGAACACATGTTGATGTCGCGAAAAAAAAGTTACATCGACAAGGGAGCTTCAAAACTCACAAAACAGAATAAAGAGACCAAGTAAGAAGTGTCTTGAATACATGGTAATAAAATGTGTAAGATAGTAAGACTAAGAACAAAGAATTTATTGTTTTCAGTAATCTCATCGACGCACCGGTTTCGGCAAAACGGCTCCGGGGCTCGACAGCTTCGATCGAGGCCCGGTTTACAAATCAATTCGACTCAGGCTTAATAATAATAATGATAATAATAATAAATGAAATAAATACATAGAAATAGAATAAATAAAATTACAAGTTTAAAAAAAGATAAGATTTTAAAAATGGTACCCGGTAGTTTTTTTTTTGGGGGGGGGTTGCAACCCCCAACCCCCCCCCCCCTCCTAGATCCGCTTCTGGTCATCCAGTGGATGTGTTGGACTTCTCAAATAACAGGTGTCGCCTATAACCATAACACAAAAAACCTAACACCCCAAACCACTATATATAGCCAACTTTCGAGTATCGGTGATATAAAAAAATGAATTACATTGTGTGTTGTATTTGTTTATTCCAGTTTCTTTATTTCTGTAATTATTAATTAATGAATTCATTAAGTCGTTCTTTATTATGTATTTATTAACTTATTCATTTTTATTTATTCATTTATTTATCTATTTATTTATTTATTTATTTATCTTTATTTACTATTTTCTTCTTGGGTGGTTGTTGTCCAGGCTCCAGTTGCAATAGTACTTGCCTGTGCCTACATATAAAATGCTGTTTTGGCTTACCCTAGGCCTACGCTCTTAAGTTTGGGAACATGATGCCTTTTTATTTTAAAATAAGAACGGAATGATTGTTACATGTTCACAAAATCATTAAGATATAGATCTGCGATCGTTTGAAAAGTTTTGATGTCATATTCACAATTTTTCTGTAAATCTGGCAAAATACCCATATTTTAAAAGAAAAATTCACAGTCAGGAGAAAATGGAACAAAGTGCATTTCTGGGTCCAAACTGCTATGAAAGCTTACACTAATTTGATTGAATTTTGTATCATGTTGTCAAGAATTTGATTTTCGTTAATAAAGCTATGATACCACACACATGGTAAGAGTAGGTTCCATTCAAACGAAATCTTCAAATTGCTCAATACATTGCCATGTAGGCAACCCATGCATATAACTATGGGGTAGTATAGCGCCAAAGATGTTATACTACCCCAGACCGCGGCAATTGTTGCCAGGCAGTCCCACTTCACAACACAGAACATCTTCGCCGCTCATCTACCCGCGCTCGCACACGTGCCCGTTAACCAAACCAAGTCACGTAAATTAGCAACCCAGATTTGCCGGACAATAAATGTATCAGTAAGTTATCTTTGCAGCATATGAAGACACCTCAACGGACGTTTTACGTTGAAAGGTAATATAAATTAATGCTTTATATTCATCAATTTCACATACCATAAAATTTGTGTCTTGCATCAAACAGCGGTCCAAAACAACCGCTACCCTGCGAGCTATTGGAAAGGAACCAATCTTCGCTAACGGAGACTCCCAAGCGTGTTGTAGCGTACAACATGCTGTTTTAGCTGATACTATGGTGTTAACTTTGAAGCAATATCACCACATTTTATAAAAATGCAGTGAATGTGCCATTTCGATACAATATTGACTATATATTGGGGCAGTTTTATGCAAAGTTTTGATGTCTTCCTGACAAAAAGTGTTTGGAAATAGAGTAAAATATATATTCACAAAAATATCAATTTTTGAAAAAAAGCGTTAAAAACTCACATTTTTGGACTTAAAGTGCTGTCAAATTTAGCACAATCCAATCAAGTGTGGTATCATCTTGTAGAAAATTCAAATGTCTTTAAATTGATACCAAACTCATGGTTATAGGAGGTTCCATTCAAAATCATTTGCAAAACTGCTCAATATAGGTTGCACACATGGCGGCCATTTTGAAAAATGGCCCCCATAACCCACCATTTTGGAAATTTCACGTGGCCCGCGTTATTTTCTGATAGGACACCCCTCAAGGAATGTACATGCAAAATTTGGTGCTTTTATCACAATTTGAACGATTTGACCCAAAATATGCAGTTATCTGCTCCACTACACGCCAAAATTTTGTTTGATTGTCCATACATTTCTATTGATCTCAGGCATTTGGACCTCTCACTTATATCATTGGCCTATGGGAGTCTCACACCAACGGAATCCCTGACATTGGCAACTCTGTGAAGACGATGGTGATTGTGATGATGGTGCTGGTGATTGTGATGAGGATGATGATGATTAAGATGAAGATGAAGATGATGATGATGATGATGATGATGATGATGATGATGATGATGGTGATGATGATGAGTATGATGGTGAATTGTTGATGCTTTGCTGCTGCTGCTGTTATTAATACATGGTGGTGATCTTGATGATTGCTATCTGTAACTGAATAAATTTTTCTGTTTCAATTTTTTTTTCCTCACAAAATCGAAGGGATCGATATTCAGACATGGAAGAAAGAAACAACCAAGACTGGGATGTGATTGTTGTGGGAGCAGGGTTGTCTGGACTCATGGCCGCCTATCATCTCAACCAGACGATGCCAGGATGCAAAGTTCTTGTTTTAGAAGCTAAAGGTACAGTATGAAAACATTAACACCATCAAGGTTTCTTAATTTTCTGTTGAGGTCAAAATCCATGCTCTTTGCCAAACAGACACACAAATAAGCACACATAACAGGGAGATGCCACCCCCCTGCACAATTGTTTCCGCAAAGTTCTTGTTTTAGAAGCTAAAGGTACAGTATGAAAACATTAACACCATCAAGGTTTCTTAATTTTCTGTTGAGGTCAAAATCCATGCTCTTTGCTAAACAGACACACACAAATAAGCACACATAACAGGGAGATGCCACCTCCCTGCACATTCACACAAATAAAGATAAAGCAAAAAATAAAAAAATAAATAAAATAAATAATAAATGAAAAATGAGGAAAAAAATGAGGACTAATATGATGTACCTCAATGAATAAGTTTGTCTTATGGTGAGACTTTAAAACTGTGATTTATTTTATATATACATGTATATAAATTGTTTCCACAGTGAAGGTGTTTTCTGTTTATGTATTGTTTCTCTGCCCAGAGGTTTTGTAAAGCATTTTTGTTTTATTCTGATTTGTTAAGAGGGTTTTCTGTTTTGATTTTTATTTGTTGTTTCTTGTAAGCCCACTCCATTGACTGACAACTGAGAAACAAAAGATAATGTGTTTGTTGATTGTGTGCTAGCAAATAAAAAGCATGTTCATTCGTAATCCAAACAATCAAATGAAGAACTGCCCAAGGTCACAATTATTTGTGATGGTACGTAGTGGTACTATGCGTAGGTTAGAATCTCCTGACCTAAATTACCACTTCTAGTCAAGTGATCATTTTCTTATATTTCATCAGTAAAATGCTCTGCATGGATCAGAAAGTCCTTTCTTTATAATTCAACTCTGAAAGGGTAAAAGGGGGGGGGGGGTAGGGAGGTGTGCTTGCCACCTCAGTGATTACATTGCACACAGAACTTACTGGCCTGTTTTATGAATTTTCTGTCATATGTTGGGTATATTTTTAAAACCAAATTTGCAATGATCAGGTGTACAAAACCACATGACCTTTTGAATCGTATATACCATCCTGAAATTTGAACAAGTTTGTGATTTGTGTTTTGTGTAACGAAAAACTTCAACCAATTTTTGAGGGAATTTAACTACTTTCAGCAGTTCCTGAATATGCTGTTATTATTCAAAAAGTTTCCCTTACTGTCAACCTCTGAAGCTCCATGTTTACCTCAGAGACTCCAACCCCAAGCACCTTCTGATCTGGAGATTCTCCCACCTGGAACCCCTAGCAAACTGGAGACCCAACTTGATGTGCGCGAAGCGCGAAGTCCCTTGCGGCCGGGGTCTAGGGTTCTAGATGCTCTCTGGTGCTATCTCAGGCTTATTTTTCAACATATGATGGAACAGTTTTGAAAAAGGTGTTTGGGCAGGAGAAAGATCATTTTAAGCGGGAGAAAATACATCTTAAGCGGGAGACACAGGGCCTGGGCGGGAGATATTAAATCTCAAGCGGGAGAACGGGAGATTTTGCGAAAATGGGCTTTCGGCGGGAGATCTCCCGCCGAAAGTGGGAGAGTTGGAGTCTCTGTTACCTGTAAATTTCGGAAATTCTCATTTCTGTCTTCTAGATCGTATTGGCGGCAGAACACTCACCATGCAGATGCAGGGTTCACATGGAGCTGACTCCTGGGATTTGGGTGGCCAGTGGGTGTCAAGGTAGGGCTAAGATGAATTTATCTTAAAGACATACGTAATTTAATGATGATCACTGTTTTAAAAATATGAGCTATGTAATCCTCCATGCTGTGAATGTCTCTGATGAGGTCTAAAAATGAAGCCCAGAAAAAATTGTTCTTGAAAACGATTATTCAGTGCTTTAAAAGAGTGTAAATCTACCAAATCTACAATTACCCAGTTGTGCCATGGTAATTCATTTTACTTGCGCAGACCGCTGTGTCACAGTTTAGAGTACACTGGATGCATAAGACGTGTGTGATGTTTATCCCTATCTTGCCAATGGCAGCATAATTTTCCAAACTTCTGTATTCTAGGACGTTCATTTGTCCATTCAAGCACTTTTACGGAGGTCAGGTATCACAGTTTAACAAGTTTTGAAAAAAGTCAGTGATTTTTGGCGGAAGAATTCATAGCACACTCTGAAAAAAAAATCCCAAATTTACTCTTTATACATGTATGGAAGTTATACATGGACAATTTGGCGATTATGGCATTGTATGGTGTTCTTCACAAGAATATAAAGGCAGGATCTTTTTTAGGTATTTTTTTTCATGAGTGTCAGCCATCATTTTTAATTGTGACCCATCACCACGATACCCTTACAAAAAAGTCGCACACCACAAAGCTAAGGACAATACTACATGTAAATATCATAATTGTCACAAAAATCAAAAGGTTTACGCCCCTCACAAGTTGTCAAATTTTAAATATTTGTTTTTGACAAAGTATTTTTTTAATAAGATATGCGACTTTATCAGGGTATCGTGGTGACAGGTCACAATTAAGCGTACCATGGTTCTTTTTATCCCCCCATTTTCTCACAGCTCACAACACCATGTCATGTGGCTACTGAATGAACTTGGGGTTGAGTCCTACCCACAATTCAACACTGGAATCAAACTGCTCCAGTTGGCTGGATCTCACCGGATCACGGAACACCTGGATAACATTCCTTCACTTCCTCTCCTATCCCTGCTGGATCTCAATAGATTCATAACAAATGTAAGGACAATACTTTAACCTTAAAAAGATCTTCCAATGTTCTGAGTGTCTTTGATAAGTCTAAAATGAAGCCCTGGAAAAAAAAATGTCCTTCAGAATTATCACTTGGTGCTTTAAAAGAGTGAAAATCTATAGTACTTTTGACTGGGTTTCACTTGTCCATTTCCTCCCATAGACTACTGTGTTATAAATCTAGACTCCATTTTTTCCACCGTAGTAATAGGTCACATGTGATGTTTATCCATGCAAACCTTCCCAGTGTTCTACGCAAACTTCTGTATTTTAGGATGTTTATTGTTTATTTGTGTATTTAAGCACTATCATGTATGTGCAGTAGCTCAGATATCAAAGTTTGACCATTTTTAAATTGAAGGGCATTCACATGATTTGGAGAAACCAAAAATACATCTGGAACCAAATTGGTTAAAAGATATATCCCTGTATACACCAGCTGGAGTGTATCTCCTGGAAGGATTTGTTTTGAGTTTGTTTACTTCAGGAGAATCAAGAATGAACCTATCAGTACTTTATTACTCTTGTGCCCCGAGGTAAATCAATCCTATAGAAAGCTACACAAAAAAATTTGCTTGTCACAAGGCATATTGATGGTAGTTATTTTAAAAGGACAAGATTTTCACAGCAGAATCCTTGCATAGTTTACTTGATTCTAGAATAGTTTTGCCCCAAGTGTAGGACTACTTGTAATCATGTTATTTACCTTTAAATTGTGTCTTTAGAGGTTAAATGTATCCGATATTTTCAGTAATTCCGTATTTTTCTTTTCTAGATGGACATCATTGCCAAAGATGTACCATGTGATGAGCCCTGGAAAGCACCAGTAGCTGAGGAGTTTGACAGCATGACAATGGAACAATTAGTAGAGAGTTACACCTGGACCTCAAGTAAGTTGTGTCAGAAGCTAAAACCAGGCTTGTCACTAGAAAGGGGGGGGGTGTGACACCCAGCCTATTTATGGCCCGTAGTCTGCAAATTCATGCACCCAGTCGGTATTTTCATTTTGCCAGTCAGCAAATTGACCATATAAACCAACCTCGCCCCGCCTCCCCCCCCCCCTCCATTGGGTTGAGCCCAAATTAATTTCAGATGAATCATCACCCTACTGTACATGAATCCTGTATCTAGGTTACCAAGGGTTAATGGGGGAGATCAGCTTTCTGCCTGTACTCCCTACGTACTAGCAATGTAGAAATATGAATGGATATATATGAAGCAAGGTGTGAATGGATAAAGGAAGAAAGGGAGAAATGGAAGAATGAATTAACAAGTTCATCTCCATCAAGATTTTTTAACAGTATTTCAATTATTAGTTCAGAAATCTTATGTACTGGTACATGAATACAATATTGCAATAGTAAGTATACAACATTCAGGTAATACACAAGTACTGTATACATTATGGTTTTACATTATTATGTTCATATTTTCTTTCACGGAATTTAACTTGCATCTGAAAATGACAACATTTTTAAAATATAATTCTAAAAGTAATTTAATGATAAGTATCAGCAAAAGCAGAATTGGAGGACTGCTTTTATACTCTTTCCATTTACAAGGACAAAACAAATATAAAAGATGAATATGTTTTATCTGCGCATTGTATTTTTGATTACTTTATAAGCCTGTTGTTGAGTCCGAATTCATTTCAAATCCCACTTCTACTCATCTTTTCCTTACATACATATACAATTGGTTCTTCTATAGCGCATTTCCAATTTAACAAATGATCAATGTGCTTTACAACTTATAGATAGAACTAAGAGAATAAAAACGTTTTCAGTTCCCTTCTGAATGTGTATATCGAAGCTGATGAGCGCAGCTCCTTCGGCAACTTATTCCAGACTCTTGGTCCACAATAATGGAAGCTGCGCTCACCAGCTTTTGTGTTGGCTTGTGGTAAACGGAGTGCTGTAGTGTCTGCATTTGAGCGTAATTGGTAATTTGACGGTAAACGAAACTGAAAAAGCGAAGACAGATATTTTGGAGCACAGTTATGTAAACATTGAAATACTAACATACTGATTTTCCTTGTTCTCAACTAACTGCCATAAGTATATATATTTTCGGTTTTACAGCTGCAAGAGAAACAATAGAGACAGGCTATCAAGTCGTGAATGGCGGGAGGTTACGAGAGCAAAGCGCCCTCTCCTATATATTTTACGTTAGCTCGGCAGGTGGTAATCAAAACCTTGTGGAAAGTACGAAAGGAACAGCACAAGAAATGAAAGTGAAGGTATGTAGAAAGATCATTAACATCTATTTATAAATTATGTAATCTTTAATACAATAAATCTTTTTTTTTCTGTATTACGACATACCTTTTTTGTCACTGGGGTGAAAATGACTTTTTAAACCATTTAAGACAAAACCAGGTATAAGTTTTGTACAGTAAAACCCGTCTATAGCGGCCAGTAAAAGGAAACAAAAAAATGTGGCCTTTATAGACAAGAGGCTGCTGTACACAGGTGGTTGTTTAGACAGGTTTAACTTATGTAGTTCTCAACGGATAATGTACAGGGCACTCTTGTAACGTTCATGACAGAATGATGTACTTCAATCAGACCTTCAGATTTCAATATTGAAAGGTAAAGCCCCTGTGGTTAGATAAGGAGAAGGTATTTCTAGTTGCTTAAGTTTTAAAGAAGTCAAATTTTTCTAGTTCTCCTGAATAATGCCACTTTGAGATAACGTTTTGTCCTCTCAGCAACATTTTGATTCCTTTTTAAATTCAAGTTCATATTAATCTCTTCTAAAACTTGCTGGTATTCTTGAAAGCGGACTAACTTAGTCCAACTCTGGAAAGTTAGTCGTCTGTGTTATGGAACATTCTAACAATATTTATTCCACGTTAGTTGCCTTAATACTGTAACAAATAACTACTAATTATGTAGATTTTGTAATGAAATTGGTAGAATTTTCATTTTTACAACATAGTTGGTGCTATTTTGTTCTCTTCATTACAAATTTTATTAACTAAACATAAAATGAATGTGTTAACATTCAGCATTCTATAGAACAGGTGACAAACATTCCAGAGTTAGTCAGGAGAATAAGTTAGTCCACTTTCAAGAATACCAGCCAATGAAATCATAATGAAAGTGAAATATTGTCTCTAATACTCTGCATAGAATGTCAAAATTTTACCTCAAACATTGATTTTGACAGTTTATTTAAATTTATGACAAGTTCATACAAAATGTTTCTTCATTTTTGGAATGGTTTTGATTGTTTGACTTTTATCTTGTAGAGCTACATGTATGTTAGTTACACAGAACTTGTACATGTGATTTTGAAATTTTGTCTCAAACATTAATAATGATTTATGCAAATTAGTGCAAATTTGTTTTAAAAAACTTTCTTCTTTGTAATGTTTCAACAGGGTGGGGTCCAGAATGTTTGTTTACAATTAGCAGAAAAGGTGGGCCTATCAAATATACTGCTGTCAGAACCAGTCACGTCGATCAATCAGAGTCAGCCTGATAGGGTCAAAGTTGAAACTTTATCCGGCAAAAAATTCACATCAAAGTACATCATTGTTGCAGTTCCCCCTTCATGTGCAGGTGAGTGATAAACAATTGTACATATGTACTTATTATTTGATAAATCAGTCACTCAATGAACTATTGAAGTGTCAAGCAGTTTTGAACATTTCCACATGAAAAAAGTTTGAGCTTACCTGAGCCAAAAGCTCAAGTGAGCTACTGCGATGGCTTTTTGTTCATTGCGGTAAACTTTTCAAATTTTCAACTTTTTCTTTAAAAATCATGATTTACTTTATAGCAAACTTGACAAGAGTATTCCTTTATACAGGGAGGGGATTCTGTGTTCCTAAAATGGTACACCTGACCCCCAGCGGACCCAGGATCAGGGCCCCCAAGGGCCAAAACTAGGTAATTTTCAAATATCTTCTTCTGTAGTAGATCTAGAAATAGTTTTTGCCAAGTCACATTTTATGTAAATACCTCTAAAAGGTGAACAATAATAGTTGTTCCCCATGACAATGCACATGGTGCCCCCCATAAGACCTCTGAGGTAGATGATAGGTGGGGGGGGGGGGGTAGGCCCAAGGACAGGGCCTACAAGTGCCAAACTAGGTAATTTTCAAACATCTTCTTTACTAAATCTCTTTATTTTCCCCTTTAAGAATTTTTCCCTTTAATACCACAGGGGCTTCTAATGCAGTGTGTCTCAAAAATAATTGTGCAAGTCAAAAGCGCCCTCAATGGTAATAGAAATATTTTTGTGACGTGATGCTTACATCACCATCACGAACATAGTCTTAGCTTTCAAATGCCGTTTGTTCTGTTCAGTTTGCTGTTTTTCATCCTGAGATATATTCAGTTAACAACGAAAAGGTAAAATCACTAATGTGTCATTTTTTACTACAGTCAATGATAGCATCAGACCCTCTTCCCATAAAAGTGGCACAACTGTTAATCCACCCTTTGTTGTTTACAAGATCACTCGCGATTAAAACAAGCAATTTTAACAGAACAAACGGCATTTAAAAGCTAAGACTTTGCCCTTGATGTTGACATAAACCTGTGTCACAGCAGTATTCTCTAACTACCAAAGAGGGAGCTCTTCACTTGTACAATATTTTGAGATGTGCTGCAACATGTCTCAAAAAAATTATGCAAGTAAAAAGTGCCCTCTTTGGCAATTAGAAAATACTCTTGTGACATGATGCTTACATCAACGTCAAGGGCAAGTTCTCAGCTTCCAAATGCCATTTGTTCTGTTCAATTTACTTCTTTTTATCTTGAGATATCTTGTAAACAACAAAAGGGTGGAATCACAATTGTGTCACTATTACAAGGGATTGTAGTAAAAGTCGCACAATTGTGATTTCACCCTTTCGTATTTAAATAAACATATCTCAAGATTAGAACGAGCAAATTGAACAAAACTAATGGTATTTGAAAGCTAAGACTAATGCTCTTGATTTTGATGTGAGCATCAAGTCACAAGCGTATTTTCTAATTGCCAAAGAGGGCGGTTTCCACTTGCACAACTTTTTTTGAGACGCACTGTATAACAAACTTAGCTGTATTGATAGCGTTCACCTTGTGTAGGGATGTGTAGAGTAATAGTACAATATATACATTGCACCTACATGTAGAACAACTTCAGGCATAACTAATATTCATATTTGGTAACGTGTTATTGCTAACTTGCTAATAGCAGTTTAGAACTAAGTTTTGTGGCTTGCAAAGGCAACGAGCAAGGCTTTTGTGGACAAGGCTGTGGCTTCTTATCACATCAGTGGTTCAACTTGTCATGGTGTTTGCATCGTTGGTAAGATATTCTGCAACACCTCTCTCCATCCAGTAGTATAAATGCATATCTGTTAGGGTGAAAATGATTTAGTTTGACTGGCTTTATGTGCCTTGGTACAGCTCAGCTGGGAATATTGCCCGGGATGTGGAAATGTTGGACATCTTTCTTCAGGTTAGAAAAGTATGCAAATGACAAGGCAGTAGTATCTGAGTATCTCATTAGTGATATGCACTATTGAAGAATCGCTGAATGGGCTACTATTAATATATATATATTTGTTTATTTCTTCATTTTTATCCAGCTTCTTTGCAATATTTGCCTAATCCACCAGCAAGGCGACAGAGATTATTGGCTCACATGCATGTCGGACATCTCTTCAAATTCATAGCAACATATAAAAAGGTAATAATTTGGCTTTGTAAGGCTAATTACAAAATTCAGAATTTTTCCTTTTGCAATGAAATAATGTTATAATGTGAAACCGAATGTACTGACTGTACTTTGTTTTAAGCATCTACCTGTTGTTTGATGCTGTGGTTTGTAATTAATGTTTCAGTACTGATTACATAAAGTTGCTTGTTGGTGGTTTTTGTATGATGTTACTTATTTGTTAATATATTTTTCAGTACTTTCAGTACAAATGATTTAACATGTTTGGTCCCTTTGGGATTATAAAATGTGTTTAGCATGGGAACAATTAGAAATATTAGAAAAACTTCCTACTACTAAAAACAGAGCAAATTGGGTCTGTCAAAAATATTCAAGGTAGGCAATAATGCAACTTGTGTAAGGTTGACTTTTATGTGAGTAATCTTCATAGATGGTGCACAGAACTCTATAATGTTATAGACAGTAAAACTTTTGTTTTCCTTGAAATTCTGTGTTATCTGCTCATTTTCACTGATTTTTCCCCATTTGGGGGAAATTAAAATATAAAATGATAATAATAGTAATTATCATTATTATTATTATTATTATCATTATCATTATCATCATCATCATCATCATCATCATCATCATCATTATGGAAAACTTATGGCTTTCGATGAAGTTCTAGAAGAATGACCGCACTAGTATCTGAAATTCTCTTGTCATTTCAGGCATTTTGGCGTGAGGCTGGTTACTCCGGTGAGATTGTTAGTAACGGCAGCAAGTCGACGATGGCTGATGTGACAAGGGACCGGTGCAGTATGTCATGGACGCCACAACATCCAATGATAACCCTGCCTTAGTTGGCTTCATTGGAAACCCTGTACAGTGGGGGCAAATACCGGTAAGGATGTTGATCCATTGTTTCCTAGATTAATTAATGTTCTTCTTTTTTGTGTAACCCTGTCAATACTGTTTATAACAAAACTCCATTGACTTTGTGTGTGATATTAAAGGGTAGTGATGATCGGGAGAAATGAATAATGCCTCTCAAACCAAACTGGTTGAAAGATATACCAAAGATACATCAGCTGGAGGGTATGTAATATTGCCATAAACTAGTCTGACTACCAGACTTTATTCTGGTATCATTTAGTGAAAACTAAATACCTGCCGATCAAAGCTTAAAACTCAAAAACTTACACCAGTACAGTTAGATGATTGTCAAGCAATGTTTGCTACAGTTCGACTCTACAAAATTCATACATCCAGTCTCTGAAACCCAGGCTAACTGTTAAAAAAAAAAAAACTGAGCACAGCCCAATTTCAAATGATTCATCTTTTGGAGAGGAATAAGAATTTAAAGCTTTCTACCAACCTTGTATTATTTAGCTGACAAGCTTTCGTCCAACACCTGTGGACGTTTCAAGCCAACTGGAATGGTTCCCCGTTGACAGTTGCTGTCTGTCGTTTGGAAATCACTGAATCATATGAGCATATGAAAAGTCCACAGGTGTTGGACGAAAGCTTGTCAGCTAAATAATACAAGGTTCGTAGAAGTTTAAATTTTCTTCTTGTATAATTTACCCCAATCGATGAAAGTTTTCTGTATAATCCAATTCATCTTTTATATTTCAAAAAGTTATGAATCCCAATCATGAACATGGTATATTTATGTACCTATCTTTAGTTGGATCAAATCTGAGCAAAAACATATTTTGTTTCTTTTGTGTGTGCTTTTTTTACAACCTTTATCTAGACATGAAACAACCCCCAAAATACTTCTTGATTACTCAGAGCTGCCTTTTTTTTAGTACTTACACCACACTAGAGAAATTGATAACTTGTAGGGCCATACAGCTCAGATTTTCAAACTTGGAAACATTGCTAATGTATTTTTAATGTACACCTGCACATATTAATGTGTTAGTGTGTCCAGTTT
>JZLH01S0522307.1:13772-26697 GCA_001188425.1 Eucidaris tribuloides
GGAAGTAAGGTACTGGCCTTGACCAAGTACGTCGTCCTTAGGAGGGGCCGAGGGGGCATTTCATTTAAGTCGTATGGACACTGTTTAGCATAATTTTATACATGATACAAGCTGTGGCGATTCGACGCCTTGGTCAAACTTTGAAGAGATGAATTTTGGTGAGATGTGGCTTCATTAACCCCAATAATTTTGAAAGTCTTTTTTTTTCATATTATCTAGGATGCCAGGGATGGTAGGGGAGTTTTAGCTCAGGGGAGCATATTCCACGATTATGCTGCGGACTTTGCATTATAAACAAACAACAACAAACCAACAAACAAACCAAAAAACAAATAAGCAAACAAACAAAATGAACAAAACAGACAAAGTGTAAAAAAAAAAAAAATTAAGTGATTACATGGTAAATTCCCAGACTGCCCTATTGATCAGGGAAGGAGTTTATTTACCAGTCAGTAATATGTAAGTGAGTTGCTGCAGTCAGTGGATATTATATTAGCCCGTTGGAGACTAAGTACGAGTTAACTCATGTTGGGGTCTATGGAAAATGTGTGTTTTAGTGAAATTACATCATTTCCAAAGGGCTAAGGTATGGCACTGTTCCATTGCGGAGATAACCAATTGCTGGCTCAATGGTGTAATAAAGTGACCAAATTTTATGTCTGATTTGATTGTGTGGAGAATTTTAATATTTTTTTCCTGATTTGCAGGGGGAGTTGTATACCTGGGGTTGTACCAGACAGAATCCTTCGCTCAGACAGTGACAAGTAAACAGGCCAAAAAAGCACACAAAAAACAAGTCCTTCAGTATTTAACTGACATAATTGGAAACGACGAGACTGTTTTCCAACCACCCCCCCCCCCCCCCCACCTGCTAATGATGCCCCTGTGTTCGTAGTAATACTGTTTTACACTTGAACACTTATTGTGCACTTTTATCTGTTTTTCTTTGATCTCTCAGGATTGGGCCTTAGAGCCCTATAATGGTGGTTGCCCTGTCAGCATGATGGAGCCAGGGGCTCTGGCTTATTGGGACTCTATTAGGACACCAGTCGGTCGGTAAGTCATGTGATCATGTCAGTTCAGTTCAGTTCAGTTTATTTATTTTCTTGATCATAAAACAACAAATACAGGAAAAATTAACATAATGTAAAATGTACACAAAATATGATTCAAGAAAATAGGGAGACTACAAAAAGTTTGATAACCTGTGTGCCGTTGTCCCCATAGACATGATAAACATTACAATGTGTACTGGCACGTAGACAACTGAAATTCAGAATACAATACAAAATACATAAACTGTTACTCACACTTCACATCCAACGCACACACTGTCTGGGACATAACTGACGTGTAGTCTGAATTCTGAAATTTTGACTCCATCCTTTCAAAGGAGGGGCCTCTCCTGAAGGCATCTCCTGATCGTTTTCAACATTGGGACATTTTCTGCTTAGTTTTCTTCAGAAATCTGATAAAATCTGCTAGATGTCATTGCTATCTATGGGGATTTGCTGTACCCCATAACTGCAGTTTATCCGACTCTCATTTCTATACCAGATGATTATTGGCCGGATGCAGCTAACAATCCAAAGTAAGAAGGGATAAACAGATAAAGCTTAAACTTGGCACACTTATTACATACATTCTATTTATTACTATTGCCAACTTTAAATGCAATACCATTGCTCCTTTCAATGGTAAATAGGGTTAAAAGGGGAAGAGTTAAAAGAGGTATTAGCTTTGGAATAAAGGGGCAGTATATAAACTACAGACAAATAAACTCTGGGTCTAGAAAAAGTGCCAGAATGACCATTTTTCATTTGTTTTGTCCTACCAAATAAATGAATTGTATGGAAGAAAGATTGCTTTTACAGAAAATCGTTGAATCCCCAAATCAATCATGATATCACTTCATGTACCCCAGTGAAAATAATTGTCATGTGACTTTTTGTTTATTTCCTGAGCAGGTCCTATATAATTTCAAGATGGGATGGATTGGATATATGTAGTTCAGGAGAATGATTAACAACTGAAGGATGGAAGCTATTAGAATTCTACTCCTTTACTTCATCCACTATTAATGTTACCACACTGCAGACATTTAAACTGTTTCCACCTCTCCCAATCTCTCTAACGATAGCGTCCACTGGGCGGGTACGGAGACGGCAAGCCAATGGATGGGCTACCTGAGCGGGGCCGTCCAGTCGGGACTCAGGGCCGCCGATGAGGTGTCCAGTCGACTCCATCCAGAGGAAGCCCCAACACGTGACCTTTTGACCTCTCTTGACCAGATCAGGACGGACACCATGGACAAGGGGGCCGATGGGCCTTCGGTGCTGTGGTCACTAGGCAAGCTGGCGCTGGTCGCAGCCTTCATCGGGTTTGCCGTTCGTCGAGTCTGGCTCACGGGGAGTAAGATAAATCTACCCTGGGATTGTTGACCATAACCGTATCAACAGTAATAATAATAATAATCGGATGGAGTCGAGGCCGGTCTCGAAACCAACTTTTGTCGGTCTCAGCCTTGGCCTCGGACCAAGTCACGTGTACAATGTCTATGGGAAAAATATTTTTCCAGCGGCTTCGTAACTCAGATGGGTCGGCGTCAACTCCATCCCTGATAATAGTATAATTAATTTTTTTTACCCGTTATCATTTATTATACAATGTAGCAGTCAAACAGAGTATAGCGACTATTTTGGCTGCAACTGCTAGCCATCATCAGACCATGTAGAGAGAGTACAATATGGCATCTTTTTATGCGCTGGCCTGATGGAGGTTAATAATCGCAGCCGAACTACTGCTCAGCGAAAACAGTACATATTGGCTTAGGGCGATTTCCCCCTAACCATTCAAAATAGCCACTGTTCTATCTGACAACATCATAATATAATAAACTGTTCACGAGGGCTACTTTATCTCGAGAGCCACCGTGAAGAAGAAAGTAATTTTTTTTACCCTGGTTTGCAATATTCTTTTCGTTTGTTACATCGTGTGGCGACTGATCAAGGGTAGTCTCTTATTGTATGCCATGATTATCAACCTTTTCTGTTCTTGCAATGGTTTTGTATGGTACATAGTGCTGTCCAAAATCATCCAGGATACTTTAGAGAACAAGACACATGTCAGTATATGGGTTGAATAAAGACTTGTTTGACGATGGTGTATTCTCGTTCATGTGAACACCGTCCTTTGCTGTTTGGGGGAGGGGAGGGGTCGCAGGATAGTGGGTTAACCACAGTTCTTAGCCAGAGACCAGATTGTTTTCAAATACTGTGGAAAGTTGGGGGGGGGGGGGGCATTGGTAACCCAATTTGGTGTTATTTTGTCATTATTCACAGTACTTGCTTTGCAATTTTATATGTTTTATGTGTAATCATTTGTTTTAAAGCCACAGGCTAACAATGACCACTGTTTCAAAAAATGTGAGCTGCATAATCTTCCATGCTCTAAGTGTCTTTCATAAGGTGTAGAAATAAAGCCCTGAAAAAAATTGTATTTCAAAATGATTTATTTAGTGCTTTAAAGGCAGGGCATCTCATTTTGCATGCCTAAAAATTAACATTGTGTAAATACAATGGCATTTCAAAGAAAATGCCATCTGGGGACCTTTAGCAAAATAAGGGAGCTACTAGAAACTCAGTTTTAGTGGAATTATAATGACCGTTAGACTCTAACTTGAATTTTTCTCTCGCAAGAGAAAAATTCCTACCATAGAACGTACACTAAACGGCTATTGTTTTTCTTTCGCATTTTCTAAATTCTAGGTAATTACTGAACCCCAGATTTCACAGACATGCCCTTCATCAATAGCTTAAGGGCATGGGTTATCTTTTCCTGGTCTGCGGGGATGTTTGCAAATGAGATCCACTGCCTTTGAATAAGTGAATATCTACTTAACAAGTACTCAGGTTGACCAGAATCACCATGCCCATTTTCTCCCATAGACGTACTGTGTTTACATCTAGGCTATTTTATACTCCACCGCAGTGGAAATTGTTCATTTATGCATATCTTGCCAGTGGCAGCATGTACCTTTCCAAACTTTTGTATTCTAGGTATTCTAGGGTAGCTCAGATATCATAGTTTGACACTTATTATGTATTCTAGGTATTCTAGGGTAGCTCAGATATCATGTTGACGACTTATTGTATGCCCCCCCCCCCCCCCGCCCCCCCCTCCCCCCCCCCCGGTAGATCTCCTGGCCGCAGATCGCGCCGATCGCGCAAAAATTGCACGCGCATAGAGCCGGATGTAAACTACAAGACTGTGTAGTAAAATTTTCCAAAAATATTTTTTATATTTATTCAAGATTAATTATGCAATAAGTGTATCAAAATATTTCATTTGCTATATCCTCGGTGTACAAGAGCTAGGTAGGAATGCTAATTTTTGGTGAAAATATTCATTTTGATATTTTTAACAATTTTCTACAAAAAAATTTGCTGAATCAGAATTAATTTCCTATGTATTTTATTGTTTTGTGAATTTCTTATGTATTTCTTTGTTTTTTATTATTTTTTCGATGAACTTTGTGGGGGACACTTTTGTGATTATAAACAGCATAAACTTAATCCATTTGAGCCAGTAAAAGTAAAAATAATCATACGTTTATGATTTTTGGCTGAAAACACAATTTACATTTATTTTGTACACAAAATCACATTTTTGAGCAATTTCGGAGTTGCATGCATGTACGAAAAGTCACGCAGCGTCGTAACGGTACGTCCGATTTTTTTCGAAAATGGTCTTAAATGATGCACGAGACTTGAAAGTAAAAAGCCGGTGAACAAATTTCGCACGGCAGCGTAATCGCGAAATTCGTCGGGGGGGGGGGGCCATTATTGCCATCTTCAGGGTCTGCTTGTGTGCCTGATACTGGCCGCATTTCTTGACGGATTTTTTTCAAATTTGGCTGTGTGAGTGTATGATAGTCAACTCTAGACACCTATAACTTTTTGGTGATGCTGCCCCAATGTTCCGCCTTTTACAGGGTCAAAGGTCAACCCTGATAGTCTAAATTTGCCAAAAATGCTTATTTTTCAATTACTTTGTTTGTTACCAAAGGATTTTATTCAAACTTGCTGTATAGTGTATGCTGGTGTCATTCTACATGTAGCCAATTAGTGTTCGGCTGATGGCGCCCTCGGTGTTCCGACTTGCGGTGCCATGTCACATTACTTGGTAATATCTTATCGGCCACATTTCTTGTCCGATTTTATATTCAAACTTGCTTTGGAGGTTTATTTGGGGGGGGGGGGGGTGTCATTCTGTGTAACAGTAGTTTTCAGTGACAGCGCCCTCATTGTTACGACATTTATAGAGATTTTCTTGGTGACGCTCTACTGGCTGCAGTTCTTCTCGGATCATCTTTCAAATTTGGTATGAAGGTGTATTATGGTAAAGTGAAGATGTCTATTGTTTTGGGGTGGCCCCTCGCTTGGTCGTCTTTGTACACAAAAAGGTACATTTTCAGGGTCTGCTTGTGTGCCTCATACTGGCTGCATTTCTTGACGGATTTTTCAAAATTTGGTGTGTAAGTGTATCATGGTCAACTGTAGACACATATAACTTTTGGTGATGCTGCCCCAATGTTCCGCCTTTTACAGGGTCAAAGGTCAACCTGATAGTCTAAATTTGCAAAATGCTTATTTTTTCAATTACTTTGTTGGTACTCAAAGGATTTTATTCAAACTTGCTGTATAGGTGTATGGGTGGTCATTCTACATGTAGCCACATTAGTGTTCGTGACAGCGCCCTCAGTGTTCCGGCTTGAGTTCCATGTCACATTACTTGTATATGATCTATCGGCCACATTTCTTGTCCGATTTTATTCAAACTTGCTTTGAAGGTTTATGGGGGGGGTGTCATTTTGCGTAACAATAGTTTTCAGTGACAACGCCCTCATTGTTCCGACTTTTATAGGATGCCATGTCATATTTGTAATTTATCCTTGTGGGGGGTGAAGGGACGGGTTCGGGGGATACATGTTCTCGAAGGGTCGCCCCCCGCCGAGTGCCTCTAGTTATAATTGATAGCTTCAGATAAGTATCACTTTCGTACATGAAAAAAAGAGTTCTGTCATCAAACATTTCGTGTATGCCCTTTTTGTGAATGACCAAGGTTTCTTGAGATTATATCATTTTTATTAAGTCAGTTCTTTGCATTTGATACATGTAGTAACAAAGAGACAAACAGTTTGATGATAGATGCAAAATAAACTTTCATCAATATCACAGTTTAATATGGTTATTGTTTTTTTAGATTTTGTGCCATACTAAATGCATTACTTTTGTGCCATACTATAACTGTTGTACATGATGGAAAAAGACAAGATTAAAATCCTCGAGTGTGAATTATATTATATATACATGTATATTTAGTTGTGAAATATGTATTTAAAGTAGCAAAGGGAACAGTTGGTGACTGTATATTTATTTAAATGTAGAAGAATGTGCAGCTGTACAATTTTACAACTCAAATAATGAAAATGTTCAAATATTCAAATATGAAAGAATGATGTATTTAGTACTATCAAACAGAATGATTTCGTCATTTATATGACATGTCATAATGCGTGAAATATATGGAAAATGAAATTATTGTCTTGAACAAATTCCTCAATATGCTGTACGAATGTAACCTATAGGACTTTCATTCTTTCTTTTGTATCACACGTGCCAAATATGGAAGCGGTGTGTAATTGCCAAAGTTGTAAGTGAGCATTTTCTTTATTTAACCTAGTAATTTAGTCATAGTTATCTGGCCTTGAGATATGCAGCAAATGTTGCTGTATCAATAGTAAGACATGTAAATTAGTGCAATGGTTTTGAGTGAAATAATACATGTATAATGCTGTTTTGTAATATTGATTGTGGTAAGAGAGAAGTTTTGCAAGTGTTTGTAACCAAGTATGTCTGATTAGCACATAGTTTTGTTTTATGTTTGATAATGTATAGAATAATATATACATGTATAACTATAATGACATTGAAATACTTGGATCTACACTAGTAGAAAAATTTCAGTAATATTGTAGCAGAGAAGTGAAGGGTGTGAGTTACACACTGAAATCACATTGAGGACTTGTAAATTATGTTGTTGTTGCTATAAAAATGCAAAACATTACATGGGGGTCAGGTCTATGCCCCATTCAGAAAATCAAGCTGTTTAAATTTCAACTGTAGGGAACTCGTTAAAAGGCCTTCACTTGAGGCCGCATGGAATCACACTTTCATTCAATTGATATGAAGGACAACAAATTTAAGGGATAAATTCCTTCATCTATTTTGTCACATACTATCCCAAATTTCTGTGGATGTAATTTATGTTCTCAGAATAACTTTATTTGTATTTTCTATTCATGCTTTATGATTAGTTACATTGAATTGTAACATGACTGAGTTCTTCCCGTTTTCAACTGTTCTGCAGTAATAATTGATGAAAGCTTATAACAAAATGAGCATGTTTTTATTTCATCAGACCAAACGTAATATTTTGCTACATTTGTATTTAACATATTATTTTTATATGAAACTCAGCTGACATCATGTGTAAGTAAATACCATTGTCTTTTTAAATTGTGTATAATGAAATAATTTCACATTAATTCTATTAATGATATGAATGTTTTGCAAATGGTGAAATAAATTTGCCATTTTATGATGCCAAACTTGACTGCCTCGGAAATTGCCTCTCTATGGAAATTGCGTGTATTGTGTGGTGCATATTTGCAACTTTGGTATGCAAAGAGATAATAACTGTCTCAATTTATTATTCAAATTTTAAGTTTTGACTAGTCTATTGCAGTCCTGTTATTGGTTTTTGAAATGTTATTTCAGAGGATCTTCAAATTAATCACCATCTCATAACATGAAATCTAACATTCCCTGAAATCCATTACCCTTTTTACTTGACTGTAGTATAGTTTCATGACAGTGTATTGTATCTGACATTGCTTTGGCAAAAATGGCTCCAGTGACAATATCTCGGACCACACAGGGTTTAGTGTATGGGTTTCCATTGGGTTTCAAGATCAGAATAGGGTTAGGGTTAGTTTATGTAATCGTCACTGAAAAAAAATGTTGCCATAGCAAATGTCATGAAACTGTTGTACGACACACCCTTGACCTTGGGGAAGGACCTTAACTGATACAAGTGTGTGTGTGTGTGTGTGTGGGTGGGGGGGTCGGGGGGGGCGGTGGGGGGATCGCACAGCACAGTTTAACAAATCTCCCGATTTAAAAAAGAATTAGTAAATTACACGGTGCATAATATATGTCCCCGCCAAAAGTGTAGATCTGTGGAATGACATGAATGCTTGTAATACGTGACAGTTCCTCTAGATAAATTTTGCATAAATTCACATAAATTTGCATGATTGATGAATTTCATAAGTTTGTTATGTGTAGAAGTTCGGAAGCTGCCATCACGCCCTATCAGATAAACCAAACATAGTCAAAATTGGCCTAGAAATGACAAAGCAAACTTAACATTTCGAGCACACACTGACACACACACATACGGAGCCCGTTTCTTAGTCCCCTCGCGAACTTTGGGGACAACAAATCAAGCTGCCTGGCCCCAAGTGCTATCAGTGTCACTGGTGTGGAAATGAAGCAGATTTTCAAAACTATCATTAGTGCTTTGAAAATGTAAAAATTGGAATTCAACCATCTGGCACACATATTCATTCATGGATATCATGATAGTGAAAGCTTTATATTGTCGTCTTTGTACATTTGAAAATAATTTAGTGTTGGAACGCTTTGAGAGTCTGTTACACAATTTTGACACAACTGTTAAAGATACTTTCAAGATTTTGGCCTGCAGTTAAACATTTTTGAAAGAACTTCTGATATCTGGGCTTTGTAGTGATGTTTAAGTGGATAAATAAACATCCAAGAATATAAAGAATATGAATTTGAGAAAAAAATAAACACCATCACATTCAAGATATTTTTGTATCTGTGAATGAATGCCACCTTCAGTACTAATGAATTGACGTCAACTGGATGGTGGAGCAACTATGGCATAGTCTATATCAGACAAGTACAATCAAGTGACATTGTCAACATCCAGAAAAGCAAAACATGCAATTTTGAACAAAGAATGTACGAGTTGAATCAACACCATCTATACTTGAACAAACAGAACAACACACGTTTTACCAATTTCTCAAAATTTTAATAATACTTGTCCAATATCAATTCAACAATATTTGAAATTCATGAATTATCACTTTGCGCCATAACACTAGAACACCAATAGTCACCAAAACACCACAGACACACTGTATAATCTCATTTCTGAAAAAAAAAATGCACCTCACTTCCAAACATTAGCTAAACAAAATTAAAAACTAAGTAAAGCTTACAGAGAACTGTCACCTGAAATCTTAAAACATTACAGTATTCCTGCAATTGATGTTTTTGACACTTCCATTCACAGCAGTTTTTGTCAAATGGTGTATTTTTTGATCAAAACAAACTGAAATTTAAATCTAATATTTAACACAAGCAGAACAAGTGACACATAAACTTGCTTTTTCTTCAAAAGCACATTTGCTCTATCATGTATTCATTTTTTTTACTCCAGTATCTATATTTCAGTCATTTCAAATTACCAAAGTTGTCCTCATGACTTTCCTTTAAAGGTAAATGACACGATTGGGGGGTAGTCCTCAACTTAGGATGAAACTATTCTAGAATCAGGTAAATTATACAAGGGTTCTGTTGTGAAAATCTTGTAGTCAAACATTGATTCATTCTAAAATAACTCAATACGATATCCCTCTTGGCAGGCAAACCTGTTGTGTAGCTCTCTATGGGTTCTATTTCCATTGGGCTTGAGAAACTTAAAATATTGTATGTCCATGCTTGACTCTCCTTAAGTAAACAAATTAGAGACACATCCTTCCAGCTGGGATATTCACTCCAGCTGGAGTAAAGTTGGTATATATTTCAACTCATTTGGTTCTTAGGGCATTTTCAAGTGTTCCCAATCATGTCACTAACCTTGAATAATCTTGAATAGTCTTGAATAATTTTCGAAACTTTGTTACTTTGGCTGATGAAAACTTCCTCCACACTTGAGAAAGTGTATAAACCTGTGGGAGACGGTTTGATTTTGATATAACATGCATTTGCCATAGACTCCAACCCAAGATATCTCAAACTTTAAAGTCTCCAATGGGTTTACAAATTAAAAAAAACTGTCTTAACTATAACATAATAGGCAATTGTGGCATGTATTTAATTCAGATACAAAACAAACCAGACACATACATGTACAAATTAATAATTAATTTTTCATATAAAACATCAACATCAATATTTTCTCAAAGCACACTATTAAAATGGAATGCTCTTCACATTCATACTCAACTTGCACTATATACAACTGATTATTTACAATAAGGAATGTATGTTACACCACCATTTAGAACTGCAGCTTATTGACAATATATAATTTCAAAGTACATTTTTCTTGTATATGTACACGTACCTGTAATCAAGAAGGAGTCTGATGTCGATTGACGATACTAACACTGGAAATGTACCAGTATCAGAACCTTATTTTACAACAATGCGATAGTATGTACAGTAAATAAGTATTTACACTCTTCATACAATTTTCTACTTTTTGGGAAATTGCAAACTATCCTACCTCTCAGTCATCACAGAACACAATATTGTACATGTCATATATTCAACATGGGGTGGTATATGATGAAAGTGTTAAGTTTGGGGGTGTGAAATGTTGAAATATGTGAGTGAGTGAAATGTGGGTGGGGGAGGGGGTGCATGTGTGTGTCTGTCTGTGTGTACATGTATGTGTGTGTGTGTGTGTGTGTGTTTGCACATGCTTGTGCCTGTCTATATGTGTGTATGAGTCTGTGGCTGTTGGGAGGGAGGGAGGGAGGGAGAGGGAGGGAGAGGGAGGAGGGGAGGGGGAGGGAGGAGGGGAGGGGGAGGGAGGAGGGGGAGGATGGGTGGGTTGTTTTGAAAAATCATTTACTGTACAGTACATTTAAATGTTCTCTAGTAACTTGTGGACTGAATTACTGTAACTCTACTGGCCCATACAAGGGTTACAGATTTTGTCATTTCCTGTAAAACTGAATGGAAATAAAAATGAATGTTACACATTCCCTATCTTTGAATACCTAAAATTGGTACACACCACACATTTACACATACATGTATCTGGAAGATTACTTGTATATTGTGCACTGTATAAACTACTGTAGTTTATACTGTTGGTGCAGTACCATCATGGGGTGGGACCCACTATGGGCAATTAGGGGGGAAAAAATAACGAATATTTTAACCAGAATCAACATAAACATGATAATCATAATGACTTTTCCTCATTTCTTCTGTCTATAATAAATCACACTATTACCGCCACAGCCCTCCACTTTTTTTTTTTGATACATGTAGCTACATCTATGTCTGGTTTAACAACAGTCATGAAATTTAGAAAAGTTTCCATGGGTGGACACTGAATCAGTTGACTGTTTTTTTAAGGGTAGGTAAAGCAGTGTGTATTACAAAGTGAATTGTAAATTATTAGATGTATGAAAAACATGTATAAAGGAGATGAACTTGTTTTCAACACAGCACAGTCCTAAGTGTCAAAAACTGTGTATACGATTAAGAGGACATAAATATACATTTGTAAAATATTTCTGTACAAATACCTGAATACAATATGCAAAAATTTAAAGCACTTTCAAGAATAAATACCTGTACATGCACTGATGAACAACAAAATGACACATGGTGATAAAGAAGAGAAAGGTAAAGAACAGGAGCAATAATTTAACATTAAAGGGAGAAGGCGCCAGCAACTAACAGGCATAAGTTAAGAAAATATTTGAGTTCATGCCAACCAATCAGATTGCACGTGCACTGCTGGGAGCTGACCATGCGTGACCAACGCATGCCACGCGACGTGTGTTAGCCGCACTGTGTTAATGTATGCACTGTTTTAATTGATAAGCTCCTCCCCCTATAGCTGTTTCTGCAAGTTTTGTCTTAGGGTAAAACTTACAAAGACGTAAAATAAACACAAATTAACTAATTTATAGGGCCTTGATGAGGTTGAGTATCACACAGTACGGTCCTTATTTAGGCTGTTTTTGTCACCATGTACCATAATACTCACAATGTCATTTTTATTCTTAACCTATGCCTGTTTAGTTGCTGGCGCCTTCTCCCTTTAACCCCTATGTTGTCTCATTTTGAGAACTAAATGAAATTTGGCACTTTCAGTTAGTATTTATTGCAGCAAACGTGTTAATCTGTTAAATTTGTGACTGATATTAGTGACTTTTTTAATCCACAAAGTTTAATGGAAATGAATCAATGAAAAATCAAGAAATGAAACCTGATTTATAGCAGAAAGAAAGCCAGCTGGTCTAACAGTGTTATGTAACAAGAAATCTCAGTGGGACTAGTGTATGAAAAAGGATACTAACACAGTGATATTTAGACAGACAGGATAATTTCAGTAAATTTATACTCTTAAATTTTTCACTGTCACGCATCTCATGAAGGTTCTTGTGTTTCAGAATAAAAATAAACTCTCAATGTACCCTCAAGACCACACTCTACTGTACTCAGTTACTAGAGTTGCATGTTTAAGCTAAGAATACAAGTTTTACAAGACTCACAAACAAATCGACTAGAGCTGCATTTTTATATCTCATGAAATATGCACCATCCATAAAACCAAAACACAAAGATTACTTTTCCATCTATTTTCTCTTTTCTCTGCCATTTTAGAATTACTAGGGAGTGCTTCAATTTTCAAGACATTTTCTCTAACTAATAGCCTAATGCACACACACTTCCAATGACTGAACGGGTGGGGCATAAACAACATATTTTTATCAATCAAAAATATTTGAATTCTCGCT
>JZLH01S0522406.1:0-10216 GCA_001188425.1 Eucidaris tribuloides
GGGCCCTCCCCCGTATTCCATAGTGTCGTAGTTTATATAATAAAATTTGGTGATTTATACAGCGTGTATCAAAAAAAAGTAGACACTTAGAAAAAAAATATTAAAAATTGTTTTCGTGATTTTGAGATTATTTTTTGATATGAATATTTTACCTTGGCCCTAAGCTATCTGATGACACTGTTGGTTTAGAAAGTATTTCACGCATGAGTGAGCACAACACGCTTTTGTGCAATCGGCCAAAAATGCATTTGCGCACAGAATTATGTTCTTATAATCAATGTTTAATGCCTCACAGACCGGTGCTGCAGAAGCTCTCAACTGATGTGCACAAGGATTGAATCCTCAGCATGCTCAGGGAAGAGCTAATATCAATTTTGTGACAAAAAAAGACAAAAATGAAGCACTGATTCAGATATACCCCCATAAAAAAGAAGAGAATGTCATGTTTGCAAGATGAACTGTGAATTTTAAAAAAATGCATTTTCTTCTTTTTCAGGGGTTGGGGGTTGGTAATTGTATCTGAATTATTGCTTTATTTTGTCTTTCTTGTCACAGAATTGATATAAGCTCTTCTCTGAGCATGCTGAGGATTTAGAATGTAGCAAAAATGAAGCAATGATCCAGATACAACCCACCCTACCCCTTCAAAAACAAGAAAATGCCATTTTCTTCAGTTCACAGTTCATCTTGCAAACATGACATTTTCTCCTTTTTTAGGGGGGTACTTCTGAATCATTGCTTCATTTATGTCTTTTTTTGCCACAAAATTGATATTACATCTTCTCTGAGCATGCTGAGGATTCAATCCTTGTGCACATCAGGTGAGAGCTTCTGCAGCACCGGTCTGTGAGGCATTAAACATTGACTATAAGAACACAATTCTGTGCGCAAATGCATGTTTGGCCTATTGGACAAAGTGGCCTGTGCTCACTCATGCGTGAAATCTTCAATACCAATGTGTCATCAGATAGCTTGGGTCCAAGGTAAATATCATATCAAAAAATAACTCTAGATCATGAAATACTATTGCGTTAAATAATTTTTTTTCAGTAGTGTCTACTTTTTTTTTGATACATCGCTGGTATACTTAAGCTCTGGATCTATGACTTTGGTCGTCCAAATTTTCCGTACTTAAAAAATTGTCAAGTTCAGCTATCATGCTGATGTTGGTGCAAATGTCAAAGATCTGTTTTTCTAAATAATTTCTTTCTTTGTATGTCAGGGTTTGTTTACAAAACAGATTAAGCACACGTAGTGTTTCAATATTCAAACATGGGGAAAAATTCAGATGTATTGAATTTCTACTTAAAAGTTATGTATTTTTTTTTTGCTTGCATTTAAAGGTAAATAGCATGATTGTGGAACCTCCAACATGGGCTGAAACTATTCTGGAATCAAGTAAACAATGCAAGGATTCTGATGTGAAAACCTTGTGGTCAAACATTGACTCATTCTAAAAGAACTTTGACAATATCCCTTGTTGCAGGCAAATTTGTATAAGATTTATTTCTTTCGGGCCTCGGGAGCAATAAAATACTGGTATCTTCATGCTTGATTCTCCTATAGTAAACAATTAAAGACAAATCCTTCCAATTGGGGGATCCACTCCAGCTGGTGTATAGTTGATATATGTTTCAACTCAGTTGGTTCTTTAGGCATTTCCAAGTGTTCCCAATCATGTCATTAACCTGTAATACTAAGGGTAAACTAAGAGTAAATTTGTGCATATTTTTGTAGTTTTTCCATTTGGTTGTCATCACTGCTTTTCATATTTTCTCCTCCCAATTCTGTGATTTCCATGTAAAATCTGCTTCTTTGGAAACTTTGGGCTCGACCTCTACCCACGCAGGGAAGAAATTGAAAAACAGCAAGCACAGGAGAGGTACATGAAGAGACACGCAGAAGGGAAGACGGACGAGGCACGTGCAGATCTGGCTAGACTAGCAATAGTAAGGAAGCAGAGGGAAGAAGCAGCAAAGAGAAAAGAACAAGAAGCTAAAGGTAATAACACAGGATTAAAACAGGACTAAAAAAATACATTGAAATTAATAGTGAGTCAGTTCATTCAGACATCTGTGAGCTGAACAAAACAAGGGGTTGACATACTAGTATTGAAAGATCATGATCCGGTTCAACCCATTCGAACAAAGAAGTACATTATAAATTGGCTCTGTATTTTTCTGGCCCGACGCAACAGGGGAATAATAAATAGACTTACCACTATATACGGGACATTCATTGCCTCTAGATCGATGATTACCACCTGTTGTGAGCTTTCAACAGCTTCACTCTCCACTAGGCTGCTTTCTTTCTCTTTACCCCCCCCCCGTTTAGGACCTTGCTGACCTTGTGCCTGGGGCATTGGTGCAAGGCAGTAAATCAACACATTAAGCACTATTTTTTTCCCCAGCCTTTTGTTAGCACTACAAAACACCACACTTAGTAGTGAATAAAGATGATCCATCTAAATTCATATTGGGGGGGGGGGGGGGGGGGCAATGTTTTGATCCGGGTTCACTCCCATGGGGTTCACGGTTTGAGAACAAGCTGAAATAAACTCACTTTTAATTCAAATGCCTCATGGTACTAGTACTACATGTTACCATGGTAATGAGTTCAAGTCAGACATGGGATCTTTGACCTGTGGCATTTCAACTCTGAAAGCTAACTGTAGAGGGTCTAGAGCATTAGCTTAGTGTGCACTGCAATACACATTGCACTGATGATCTGCCAATGATTCACACCTCCATGATAGCGATGATAACAAGGGTGGTGACGAAAAGGATGAGGGTATATGGTTTGAGGACGAGAAATGGAATTAGTGATAGTTGTGGTGATGATAATGATGCTGATAATGTAGGGACAGTAATTTTCCGTTTCATGAAAAGGCCTTTTCCATTTGGGCAAGTCCAAGCTATTTGCTTTCACAAATTTCCAAGATGCCAATTTTTCAACTTAGTGCAAATGAGTTGAGTTAGGTATCAATTTAAAGCTAAAACATTAAATTTTTATGAACTGATTAAAAAAAGTTGAAATCTGTACTCCGTTAGTAGTAATCAATGAATACATTTGCATAAATAATGAGTCATGGTAACGCGTGGGACATTAATGAATACATCATATTTGAATGTATTTCAATTGTTAGCAACATTTATGACCAAGCAGGTGCATGGTCATATAGTATAAGGGAAGGGTTACCAACACAAGAAATTTCATTTCATCAACTAATTATATATGCAAATGAGGGACATTCCAAAATTTGCATGTCCCACGCGTTACTTTTTTAGGACAATTTGTTTTAATTACTTTCAGATGCATCATTGAATTTGATTGAAATTTCCCAAAGTACCAATTTACCTTTGGGGATACCTAATACATAACACAAAAATTTGATCAGATGTATGCAATTAACATAATTGACTAATTAGTTTTGGTAACGCGTGGGACAATGTGGTAACACGTGGGACATAATGCACATTTTTGTTAAGAATCTTCAATGTAAATGTCATTCTTGTTTCTCCTCATATGTTTTAAAACCTTACATGATGGACCAAGGACTACAATGACCTTCCTGAGGTCACCTGAGGTCTTACAAACTCTCTGTGGTGCCCACAGAAAAAACATCAATTATACAATTTATTTGCTTTTTGAGCCTGATATCTAGGCACCAATGGAGCCACGTGAATCAGTTGAAAAACTTTGCATCCTCTTGCCATAAAATTAATTGATAGCCATAATGTGTCTCGCCCTAGTATGTTTACATTTGACCTTACAGTGTATTTGACCTTTGACCCCAATTTAACATGGTGGTCTGTATGCATGTAGGGCATCTACATGTACCATCCAAGTTAGTTACAATGGGCTGATACCAACACCAGTAGAAAAATTGCAGGTATATTTTATGATTTGATCTCAATTGACCTTTGACCTACATATGTGATCTTTGACCTCCAAAGCAGCCATTCCATGTAAATGTCACACGAGTCACGCATGTTTCATGTCACACAAGTCGTAAACAAGGGTATAGATCAAAAACCGAGAAAATACTGGAAACGAATCCAATATTTGATCAAGTAAATCAATCATCTATACCCTGACATGTGACTCGTGTGACTCGTAAGACACATGCGTGACTCACGTGACACAAGTATGGAATGGCTGAAATAAACATTGAGGTTCCTGTCAAGTATCTAGCATCCAAGTTTGGTTACAAATGGGCTTGTGGTTAGAAAGTTACCTAGTTTTGGCCCTTATGGGCCCTGCCCTGTGGGCCCCAGGGGGTCCAGGTGTACCATTTAAGGAACCCTCTATCCCCTCCCCATAAGGATCATTCCCACCAAGTTTGGTCTAAATGCATCAATTGAAAAGAAAATGATGTTAATGTAAATTATTTCCATAGGGCCCTGCCCCAACCTGTTGACCCCCTTCCCCCCAGGGACCAGATGGGGCCACCCTGGGCATTGGCATGAGGAACATTAATTCATTCACATACAGTATACAGGTATCTACATATACTGCTGACATAGCTAACACTATTCCCCTGTACAGAGAAAGACCCAGATATTATAACCTCTTTTAGGCCCTTTAGGGCCCTGTCCCTGGGCCCGTGGGGGGGAGGGGGAGGGCAGTGTACTATTCCAGGGCCATTGAATCCCCACCCTTTAGGGATCACTGTCCTGCCAAGTTTGGGTTAAATTCAATAAATGTTCAATGCATATTATGCATGGGAAAAATTGTCCCACGCGTTACTTGTCCCACGCGTTACCATACATGCTTTTGTAAACTTGACCTTGCAACCAAACGAGAAGTTGTATGTTCATGAAAGTTTGTGCTTAATATGTTGGTTAGATGCTTAAAAAGATGGAACTAACCAAATTTTATTTTGCTTTCTAAATTCAGAGAGTTTTGAGAATAAAGTCAAAGTAAAAAAAAGCTGCAATTTTGTGGTCCCACGCGTTACCGATGAATAAATTAACATAAATTAATTAAGAAGTGAGTGATTTCAATTATTATTTTTATTGTGGGTAAAGATCCTTAGTACCTATTAGAATATACCCAAGGATTGGGGTTTCATCATACCATATGGGGAAAGGGCCTGCTTTTGCTTCTGATGTCCCACGCGTTACCACCGCAAAATAGCTTGGACTTGCCCATTTCCAAAAATCTGAAATTCCGTTTCAACTTGTCTGAAAAATGACAATTCCGTTTTACCATAGACTTTGTATACATGAAGAAAAATGACAATTCCGTTTACATAAAGCTTGAAACAAATAATTCTCACTGTTTCTGTGTTTTTGTGTCAACTTTTTCTAATTTTTGTTCTGTGTTTTGTGTTTTTTCCTTTCAAAAAGTAAAAATTTGGAGAAAAAAGAGGTTTTCCGTGATTTTCCGTTTGAAAACTCATTTTCCGTTTCAAGTTGTGATTTCCAGAAATTCCGTCCGTTTTCCGTTATCGAGGAAAATCACTGTCCCTAATAATGGTAAGAACGATGATGGTGAGGGTTATGATGAAGCTATTGTGATATGAGGCAATCGGTTTGTTTGGAGAATGACAGTTTGATGATGTTAATGTCATGTTGAGGACGATGGTTACTGAAGATGAATGACATGGTTATCAGAATAACATTTGGTGATATTGATTACTGTGCTTACAGGTAAATGACATGATTGGGGCTAGTCCTCAACTTGGGCTGAAACAACTCTAGAATCAAGTAAACTATGCAAGGATTATCGTGTGAAAATCTTGTAGTCAAATGTTGACTCATTCTAGAATAACTAATGTCTATTCTCCCTCGTGGCAGGCAAACCTGTTGTGTGGCTCTCTATGGGTCTTATTTTTATCATGCCCCGATAAAATTAAAATACTAGTATGTTCATGCTTGATTCTCCTTAAGTAAACAAATTACAGACAAATCCTTCCAGCTGGGAGATCCACTCCAGCTAGTGAATAGTTCGTATACATTTCAACTCATTTGGTTCTTGAGGCATTTTCAAGTGTTCCCAATCATGTCACTAACCTTTAATCTAAAAATTGACGAGGAAATGAGGTGTCAGAGAATAGGCTGTAAGGATGAATACTATCTGTGACAACAACTGACTTGGTATCTATTCCATTTCGTAAGCACGGCTCGACACTAGCACTTGCCCGCTTGCCCGGGGCAAGTAAAATTTCATGTTGGGCAAGTAAAAACTCAAATTGTTAAAATTTACTTGCCCGATTGGGCAAGTAAAATTTTTATAATGAAATGGGCAAAATATGTCCAACAATCTTACCCAAAATGAACAGAACATGTCTAAAAAAATTTTGTTCACTCATACTAAGTTTTATGTTATTTTGTTCATTGTACTTCATTGTTGATCATATTTTTGCAAACCCCTGAATTAAAATGACAACGTCCAATGCTATACAGAGGCGGTATTGGTTAAAATTTGTGATAAATCATTCTTCATGTTTTGATTATTGTTTATTTTGGGGCAAGTAAATTTTCATCCGGGCAAGTAAAAATCTGAAAGTGATAATTCTACCTGCCCAAAAGCGCAAGTAGGAAAAAAAGTTAGTGTGGAGCCCTGTCATAAGACAATAATCTTTGCATATTTCGATTTGAACTTAAAAACACTGGTATAGTTGTCAAGGAAGCAAAAGATATCTGATGATAAACAGAAAATAAAAGATTGATAGAACAAGATATGAATGTATTTAGCTGATAAAGTACTAAATAAATAGCTCATCTTTCTTTCCTCTCCCAATGTAGCAAAAGAAGCAGCGAAAGCAAAGGCCGGCCGTAAATGACGACAATCACCATCCAACTACTTTAGGCTAGACATCTCTACGATCCTGAACTCGCTGTATGTACATATACAAATATGATGTCACTCGACTGTGATGGAAAATGTCTGGACGTCCATTAGTACAGGAAGATTCTGCCTGGCATCTCCTCATCAGTTGTGCGACTCAGAATGGGGTACCGTAATACCACTGGTCCGTTCATCTGCAGACTTCTGTGATGACTACCCCTTCTCCCAGGGTCGTCATGGAAAGCCTTTGCACGTGAATGGATGCTTGAAGGGGGGGGGGTAGGGGGTATCAGGGTGGGGGTGGGAATGGGGATGGATAAAGATGGTTGTTGTAACACAAAATCATGATTTACTACAGTGATCTAATCCACTGAGGGAAGATTTGACACAACTTGAGGTGAGTTGGCCCAACTTGGGGTGAATTGATCCTCTGTGGGGTGGATTGGGCAGTTGTCTTTAGGCATCTGAGTGGAATTCCCTTTCATATGAAGGTTCACCACACCATTAGATGAGAAACATGATATCAGAGAATGGTACCCAATCTCCATTTTTGTTAACCTGTTGGAGACTAAATACAAGACATCATGTGATGGGGTCTATGGAAAATATGTATTATGGCAAGATCAAATCGTCTCCAACAGTTTAATAATATGTTAACTACCTGACTGTCAGCCTGATTTACTCCATAATGGGTCACCAGATTCACCCCAGGATTGGTAAAGTCCCCTTGTCTTGGTCAGTCACCACATCTCGACAATGTGTACGGTATGGTGATGGCTTGAATTATCACAGATCAGAATAATTTAAATGGCTGAAAATGGTTGATGATTATTGTGCTTCCTTCCAGTCTGCTATTTCTTATGGACAAGTTGAATCATTTTAGTCATTAGAATTGCAGTTCTTTCCTCAAACTGAATTGTATGTACCTAACTCCAAATGACAGACAAATCAACATTTATTATCAGAAACTCCTCATGCTGAGAGGGGTATATCAACCTCAAAGAATGTATAAAATGCCTTAAACATGTCTATGTGATGTAAGCCTAATTTCAGGAAGTACATTGACCTTTGCAGGTGTTTGGGCTGCAGACCAGATTATATTCAGCAATGTCAAACAGCCTTTATCCTTTCTCCTGTGATTATCCCCACTCTTCACTGCAGTAACACAAAAATATAGAAAATATACATATTCAACAATTAAAATGATGGATTGAAAACAAATGTTTTAATCATACTAGGAAAACTAGGCAATTTTTTTCAATGGTTTTCATTAATATAAAAATACTGATCATGCATTAATACAGCATTAATTTAGGCTATAATACAAGGCTTTAGATGATTCGTACTGACTGGATTACATTGATATGTAGGATTCTGTGAGCATAAGCAAAAAGTGTTGTGAATATTACAAACAAAATTTCTGTAATTAGAACGTTGATTGAAAATGCAACACTTTTGCAGTTATATCAAAGTACAGTGTATTCATATCAATCAACAAAAATTACACCAAAACAAATCACCATTTTCAGTCCAAGAACAGTTTAAACGTAATTTGGTTGTAATTTTCTATCAAATGCAGACAAGTGTTTTGAGACTTAATTGTCCCCTCTGGACAAATCATTTGGATGAAAATGACTTGTATCCTTGTAGCTTGGAAGCCACATTTTGTTTTGACAAGTCTAAGATTTCTATCTGAAAAAAAAAATGAGCTATTGATACCCAGTACAAAGAATGCCATACAATTAGCTCATGAAATTGCCACATTTTGAAGGAGAACTTTGGGTTCAATTCAGGTTTCTTATTCATTTTTCATTAGGCACAATAGGTACACTTCTTTCATGCATGCTAGGTGTGAATGACTTGCTGAACGTATAAGAAGTGTAATTGATTAAGAGGATTAAAGGAATTTGTAAATCCCTCCCCATTGTCTTCAGTGCATTATTGATCTGTGCACATTGAGGAATGAAGCAAGACAAGAGTTAAAGGTAAATGACATGATGGGGGTAGTCCTCAACTTGGGCTAAAACAACTCTAGAATCAAATAAACTATGCAAGGATTACCCTGTGAAAATCTTGTAGGCAAACGTTGACTCATTCTAGAATAACTAATGTCTATTGTCCCTCGTGGCAGGCAAACCTGCTTTACGGCTATCTGTGGGTCTTATTTTTATCGTACCCAGATAAAATTAAAATACTAGTATGGTCATGCTTGATTCTCTTTAAGTAAACAAATTACAGACAAATCCTTCCAGCTGGGAGATCCTCTCCATATGGTGTATAGTTGGTATACATTTCAACTCATTTGGTTCTTGAGGCATTTTCAAGTGTTCCCAATCATGTCACCTTTAATAAGAGTATACAGTCAGCCAGTTTTTTTCCTCTCTACTGATCATTAACCTTTTTTGAGATAAAATGGAGTGTCACCACAGCAACCAAACTGGTGCATGCATGGTCATATGCTGCATGAAGGCAATTGTCCCCCAGAAATTTTCAAATTCCATTTTTCAAACTCAGATTTTAGATTTTGATATACAGGTACAGTAGTTTGATTAGTAAATGAGAGTCTTGCCTGCCTGCCTCCCCCCCCCCCCCCCGAAAAAAAACTTCTGCCTACAGCATTGGGTGCATGGATAGTGGTAAAATCAAAACTATATTCACTATATTCCCACACGCAAATGCAAGATGGACTTTGTAGCCTACAACCAAAATAAACATATATATGGAATCATCTCATCTCGTGCAACTTCAGTTCTACCAAGTGGCAAGTGCATGAACATACTATCTGCCAGTCGTTAGCTGGTTATCGTTTTAATGAATAAAATGTGTGTAAAATTTAAGTATTAATCTTATTCTTATAACTGCAAAGTTACAGATAGTTCTTGTATACAATATTAAAGTAGAATAAATTTCAAATGTTTGCCTTGTTTTCATGCCTGCCGGGTTAATCGCCATATTTGTGTCAATTTATATTTATCAAGATATGTTGGATACTCCAACAGATACTTCTGTCTTAGTGTGATTAATACTTCTTACATTTCTTGATAATTTGTTTATTTCTTACATTTTTAATTGTAACTTGGTTGTGTATACTGCTAGTATAAATGCAGGCAATGCAAGTATACTTTTGTTGTTGCAATATGTAAGTAGTGACTTTGTTCTTATTCCTCGTTGCACTACTGTATATGCCATATATTTCGCGTCCATATATTTTTGCGATTTAGCTTCAAGATGGGGAATTTGCGAGAGTATATTTTCTCGATTTTATTGTATTTGCATTCACTTTGTACAGAAATGTCAGGAAGTGAAAATGTTTGCGTTCAGTAAATCGCGAAATTTGCGAAAGTAAAACCACCGTGAAATATTTAGCGTATACAGTGTTTTCACAATGATTTTTTATTCCTGTCATCTTTATGTATCACAG
>JZLH01S0522406.1:23991-37536 GCA_001188425.1 Eucidaris tribuloides
AGAACCGAGGCAGAGAACAATAGTTAGAGCTGCTTCTCAGCAGACCCAGCAGTTAGAGCTCGTCTTAGAGTTAATGATCCCAACTTGTGTTTCGAGATTCGTAACCAAACCTAAATATGGCTGCTAGGATCATTGATCCCTGTTGCCATAGTAATTGTAGTTGGTCCCGTTTTGTGAATCGGGCCCCTGGAGCACACTAATATACATTGTAGTATATAAGAAACAAAAGCATTGATAGTTCACCATGTGCCAACGCTTCAGAGAAATTTCAATAGATCACCATGATGCCATATGCTGGCTAAATCATCAAAATGTGATGGGACCATAAAACATTCCAGCCCAACACATACTTGCATGTTCACAGAATCTGTACAAGAAAACACACACAAAAAAAACTACTTTAGGTGATAAGAACAAACATTCCAATTTTTATTAATCTTTTTATACATTTCATAATTATGTTACACTCTTAATACCATCCAATAATACCAAGTTTCCATTTTTGTGCAATCATCTGGTCCTGCTGTGAATACACAATACATTCTAAGAGTCATATTTTATTCGCACTATGACACTGCAAATGAAATAAACAGTGTTATTTACAGATACATCGTACACACACTGTACTGTCAGAATTTTGTCATAGATCTTGGCATTAAACATGCCATAAAAATTTGCTTTAAATACATATAATTATGGGTTTATATTTCCAATTTTAGCAAATCATATATTTAAAAATATTGGACTCTGAAATCCCAAGCAAAAACTTACTGATTTCAGCTTTCAGTTTCAACAGAATTTGAATGAGGAAGAAATTGTGGTACCAATGGAACAGATTACTTTGGGAAGGCAAACAACTCATATTATGATGCGAGTGAATATTTATGTAATACAAAATTTAGTGTTTCCCCCAAGAACCTGTACGACAACAAATTTAATTAGTTGTTTTTCATATTGCCATGGAATTCACCGCCGGCTGGAAATGATTCTCTGCCTTTGTTTTTGAGATCCAACTCAAATGTGTCTACTTCTTGTCCAACATTTCTGTCATTTCTGGAACGGCCTGTGTGAGAACAAACCAGAACAAAAAAAACAGTAATGAATAAATAATTTATTATATTAATCATCACTCATTTACGCAAGGAGAAACCCCCCCCCAAAAAAAAAAAAACAAAAAACAAAACAAAACAAAACACCAAACAAACAAACATTCTTTTACCACCACATGATAAAATTCACTGGTACCACCATGAATTCATTTTTTTTCTCAGAAAAATAATGCCAAGATTGCCCAAATTGCCACTATTTTTCCTCATAAAAAATGAATCTTCTGCAGGTAGCAGTAAATTTTGCCTCACAGTCATGGGCAGACCAAGATCAAACACTGGACATGAGACTTTCATGTAGACTAGTCCCTGCCATGTGAACCATACCTATCAAATGGCTAACTTCATTTGAGTTGTAAAAACCTTGAAGATGTGTACTGAACCGAACAAGGCAAACCCGTTTGTTGCATAGGTTTTGTTTTGTGTGTGCTTTTTTATGGGAGGGGGGGGGGTTGTTAGGGTTGTTTATTTGTTAGCTTGTTTGTTCATTCATTTCTCTCATTCTTTTCTTCTAGCTATTTATATTTTTTTAAAATACAAAATAATCCACTTCATTATGCGCTCACGGTATAAAGACATAAAATTACAGAGAGAAAGTGAGATCGAGTTTAAAAACAGTTACCCAGAGGAAAGTTTTGACAACAGATTTTAATGGAGTTACAAAGGTAGTCATTTTTATTTCTTCCTGTAGATGTGGTCAAGCAAATTAAAAAAGAAAGATGCTGTACCCATTTTCTATAAAGTTGATCAAAAGATCATTTGGTAGATAAAGAAATTGTCTACATTGATGTTCTTTAATTACAATATATCATAGATGAAGATAGCATATGCCTCCATTTTACAATGTATCACTTATGTAAGAATATAAACAACATTCACAGTTTCTGGGTTACCTTTGAAATATATCCATCATCTATCAGATCAATGCATTGCTTGATTTTCACATATTATCAAAACTTACACAAGACTTCAAAGAAAATATAAGGGGCAATTTTAACATTTTCATCGATTTGGGAGCAGCGTAGTTGCGAAAATGTATGGGAAAGGTGAAATGACATGAAAGGGTGAATGAAACCCGTGTACAAATGAAATGTTACCTTGAACAAGTCAGCTACTAGTCCATAATCTGCCACCTGGAATATGGGGGCTTCTGGATCCTTGTTGATGGCTACTATGGTTTTGCTGTCCTTCATACCCGCCAAGTGTTGGATTGCACCTGAGATACCTACTGCGATGTACAGTTGCTGTTAAACATGAAAGTTAGTTTAACATGAACATTAGTTTCTTTAAAAACAGTTCCCCAATCTTGTCCCAACATATCACAGTTTTATACTAATGGTACATGTATTTAGTGTTACCGATGTAATTTCACATAAATCACAATTTAGTTAGTTAATTAACAGTATTGTTTGGAATTCTCTTTGAAGATTGTAGTTAAACTCATCTTCTATTGGTTTTGCTTTGTATTCATGTTTTTGCTGTATTTTTGTAATTCAAGTTTTTGGGGCATTAAAAATTGCATTTTTAAAGAAATTTTGAGTTCTTCCTGAATTCCGAGAAATTCTTCAATTTTCCAATATTGTGGAAAACTAAGAACTGTGGGCTAAGGCCTAAAAAAATTGTTGTATTGGCGTAACCCGCCTGACCATAACAATATCCCCGACCCTACTTTTTTTTCCTTCTTTGTATTGCTATCAATGGTATCGATATTGCATATCGTACTGACTTTGCGATCAAATTGAAAACCTGTAAGTGTTGCGGACAGAACACCATTTTTCCGCGGTATGTGTGCGTACAACGCACTTCGTGCACTTCTATATCCTCGCTAGCTACAGCCTCAAGCCGCGCTAACTACATGTAGCTAGCGATGATCGAGCTGTTTACCTCAACATGGCATGCAGTAAAGAAAACGGGCACACTTGGGCCAAAAATTATTTTCAACTTTGGCTTGAATGATGTCATTGATGAACTATTGCAAGAAATAGCGGCTTTCGAATTGGCCGATTGTATTATAGTTCATAAAGTAAAAGCATTGGGCGCCGATAGTGGCCCATCAAAACAAACAAACAAACTAACACCGCCTTACCTACCCTATTTTTCAGTGAGGTGTTACTCCAATAAAACAATTTTTTTTTTTTAGGCCTAATCTATGTAATGATGCTGGTATACTCACCGGAGCTACGATCTTGCCTGTTTGTCCAACTTGCATGTCATTGGGGACAAACCCTGCATCTACAGCCGCACGAGAGGCCCCCACGGCAGCATTCATCTTGTCGGCAAGGTCGTACAGCAGGCTGAAGTTATCACCACTCTTCATTCCTCTTCCTGTAAATTGAAGCAAGTCATCAATGAGGAGATTTAGGAAAACTGGAGCAGAGCACAAAATTTGACATAAATGCATCAGTGGATATAGGGGACTATCAGAAATGACTCACTTATTGTAACTCCAATGTTTACCCCCACCTGTTGGGTATATAAAGTCCAAGATCGCAGACTCCACAGAGTTGTGATCTTTTGACCCAAACTAAACTGATATAGCCTAAAAGCTGAAAAATCAAAAACTGGAACAAACTGCAAAAGCTGAGCCCAGAAGTCAAAATACCAAATACCGTTGTGGATAAAGGAAAATGTGGGCAGTGATTGAGGTTTAAAAAAAATCCCAGTTATTCATTCCAATTGACATCCAGTAACAATAGATTAGGCAAGCCATGTTTTGTCTTTGATTGATACCATGTGTAAACATTACTGAGATAATTTTATGAGGCCGTATCCCGGCATCAATTCTCTTTAATCCAAACCCCCGAGTTAAGTTACAGATCGGAAACATACAGTATTAGATAAATTGACCTGTTCCGAACTAGAGCTGAATCCCTGTTCCAAGCCCCATCGTTAGCTCGACACTAGCACTTGCCCGCTTGTCCGGGGCAAGTAAAATTTCATGTCGGGCAAGTAAAAACTTAAAATGTTAACATTTACTTGCCCAATTGGGCAAGTAAAAATTTGATCATGATATGAGCAAAACATGTCCAAAAATCTTACCAAAAACAAACAAAATATGTCTAAAACTTTGTGTGGCACAATACTACTTCATTTATGACTCTTTAAATTCATAAATCACACCTTATGTTGTAAAAAGGCCTTTTTGGTTAAAATTATGGGGAATAATAATTACCAGTAATTTTTTAATTATTTATTTCAGGCAAGTAAAAATCTGAAAGTGATAATTTCACTTGCCCTGTGGGCAAGTAGGAAGAAAAGTTAGTGTGGAGCCCTGAGTATACTGTATACGGCAAATATTTGGCATATATATTTTTGCCATTTTGCTTCAAGACCGGGAATTTGCGAGAGTATATTTTCGCGATTTATTGCATTTGCATTCAATTTGTACAGAAATATCGAGAGGTTGAAAATTTTCTCATTCAGTAAGTCACCAAATTCGCAAAAATAAAACCACAGTATGTTTCAACAACTTAAAACCTTTTTTTCGCACAATGAAAATATGGCACATGCAGATTCATGTTAATTTTGACAAATGAATAAAATAATGTTGAAAACAAGTTCATTAATCTACACACATCAAAACAACACTAAATATTTCCATTTTAGTCATAATCAGGGGCACATTTACTGGTATTCACCTAGAATTCATTTTGAAGATCTTTCACTCATGTTATGTTTTCTAAATAATTACACAGCTACCAATCAAGAACCCGTTAAATCTGTTGACTGTACATTCTACTATACTTGACCTTTTCACCCAATGACATGACAGTTTCAAGCATTGGAAATGCATGACCTATGACTGACTTTCATTGACCATAGTTCCTTGGATCGAAGCTAACAATTTGCAGACTCCGTCAATTTTTTTTATTAATATTGCATACATTATATTTTGCAACTAGTACATTGTACTTTGGTACACTGTAAAATGTTCTTCTCTTAGCTGAGTTAGCAAATCAAATACAGTTCATTTTAAATCATATCTCCCTCACTATGCATACTGTATGAATCCTTATCTTCTCTAACCACATGTACTTATCACCACTAGCAATGAGTATAATTTATGAAAGAACAAGTATACATGATCAAATGTGATATTGTGGTCAAAATAAAAAAAATAAACCAAACCAAACAAACATATACATGTAACAAGAAGAGAAACAAGACAGAAAGAGGAGGAGGAGAAAAAGAAAAAGATGATGACGGTGATGAAGATGACGATGATGACGACAGTAACTTTAGATTTCCTACCTCCCGATATGACATTATCGGCACTGGTCAGTTCGGGTCGGTCACTCTTGGACAGGGCTTGACTGACCCATGATGACAACTCATTCTTGGCATCACAGGCAGGAGCTATAAAATAAATAACACAACCACAATTATCCTCCATAAATAAATGATAACCAGATTCATAATGTGCAGTCAACATCCATTATTACTATCTGTTTCTACAACAAGTTGAAATGTACAAGACTGATTTGCATTCCCCATTTAGTAGTACGGCTTTCACGACATTGAACACAAAAGGAATGTTCATCATAATGTTCAGATATGTTAATGAATCAGATTTTATCATACGTAGCTACATTATCATACATAAGTTATCCTGCAGTGTTGAACCCGGAACGTTAACAGACTGTTGGTACTCGAAACTCATTTAGAGTATCAAGGATTCAAATTGACATTTTATTTTGAGGAATGAACATGTATCATTTTGTTCTAGAATACTTGCGGTTGCAAGGAGATGCAAGACTACCAATTACACTGAGAACAAAGTGCAAGTGATTTCAATGTAATTTAATACATTAAAGACTAAGAACAAGCTACATGTATCTTGGGCTGGGGTCTATAGAGAATATGTTGAAATCACATCAACTCCAACAGATTAGATATTTGTAGTTGGTGATGACTGTGAAGGAAGTGTAATACCATTTTAATACCTATATTCATTTTTTTCAGAATATAGTGGTATTATGTTGTGAAACTAGTTTTCAATGATAGTCTTTAAGTTTAAATGAAACAGAATATTAATAAATTTTCTGAAATATAACAGACAATTGATTAAAATTCTTTGCTGGACAAAGAACAGGCAAACAAATATTCCCATGACATAAATGTAAAGGAGGTACATCGATAATGTCTGGATATCCCACAAATTTGAAAATATCATGGCTCCAAAAAAAGTCAAAGAGGAACTCATGAAGGCAGAAAGACTGATGGACTAACTGCAATTCATTGCAATTATCAAGAATGCAGATCAAAAGCAATAAACAGTATACTGTATACGCCATATATTTCGCGTCCATATATTTTCGCGATTTTATGTCAAGACAGTGACTCCGCGAGAGTATATTTTCGCGATTTTATTGTATTTGCATTCACTTTGTACAGAAATGTCAGGAAGTGAAAATTTTTGCGTTCAGTAAGTCGCGAAATTTGCGAAAAAAATACACCGCGAAATATTCAGCGTATTCAGTATCCCAGATAAATTGTAATACTTTTTCGTTACCATTGAATCCATTCCTCTAACTCCATCCTCCGCCCCCCCCCCCAAAAAAAAACTTGTTTGTATACCTGCTTCAGATGAGCACGATCCACCAGAAGCATCTGCTGGGTCGAAGGCTGTGCCTCGTACACTGAAAATCTTGAGGGCATCTAGTGATTTCACTGTGGCAACTGCATTACCTAAAGGTGTACGACAAAACACATAATGTACAAATGAGTTTCTAAACATGTAAAGAGGTTGTTTTCTCAATTCTGTGAGATTTAATTAAGTTTGAAATGACTCGATATGTTGACTTAAGGACGGGGTAGTAAGTGGTCTCTTGGATAATAAAACACACCCAAACAATTACATGAACCACCTTATTCCTTTTTATACTTACCTAAATTTGACATGTTTGAAAGATGCAGTGCACTTTTTAACTAAGCATCTGAGTTGTTATTGTGTAATACACCTATCAATTGTAAGACGTACCCCTCGACCCCCGGGAATGGTGCGTCACTTGTCAAACGTAAGTCGGATTTTCATATACCATGACGCACCTGTGTGTCTCGACTATGATGGACCATTTTCTTACAATGACTGTGCCTAGGCCTATTTAAACGTATACAAACTGACGCACCCCATTCACCATGCTGTGACGGACCAAATGCTTCCATGACGGTACCCTGCGTCATTATTTGTTGGTAAATGACCCACCCACGACGCACCATTCCTGGGGGTCGTGGGGTGCGTCTTACAATTGATAGGTGTATAATTATGCTCAAAAGTCAAAATGATGTATTACCCATATTCATTCAATTTTCTGTAATTTTTGGGGAAACTACTGCCTAAGTTGATTAATGAAAGTAATTTTTTAGGTTTTACGGGGTAAACCCCCTTCCTTCCCACTATAGTTTTCTCTATGAAATACAAGTATAGAGGGAGGGGCCTCATTTACCTGCATAGATTGTCCTGACAAATGTGTCTGGTGCCTTGACATCAATGATATCTGAGATGGGAGCAACGTCCAGCTTGGCGGCCAGCCGGGGGAGTACGCTCTTGCCGAAGGCCGACGCCCCAGCAGCGATGTGACTGAAGTTGAATTGTTTCTGGGTGGCCTCCAGGAGAGGGGTTATGGCCTCGGGGAGGAAGCCCTTATACTCGTCGCTCTCGGCAACCAGGATGCGGGTCAGACCAGACACTTTGCTCACCTCCTCCACCACCTACATGAAACAACATACATATTAATGAATGAATTGAAGTCAACTCTTGTGAAGCATTCATTATCATCATCATCCTTTGGTTACCTTAGCTACATTTCACAGATGTAAAACTCAAAGCATTTGGTAGCATCTTCTATACTTTGAACACTTTCCAGTCAGCACTATCATTTAATTTCCAATAGCTAAAAAATTCCTTTAAGAGTCTGCATGAATGATAAACATCATTGAATGCCAGGACAGTAGGAAAGATGTAACATCTTTCTGGATTACCTGATAACGTTGTGTCCTTCAAAACTTTCCCAGAAAAGTGCAACATTTTGGTCATTCCCAACATTCAGATTATTACAATGAGTATGACAGATATCAAAAGGGACGTCAGTTACAATTTATCAGTGGGCCTGAAATTTGCCTACAATGGGATAACTTGCACACTAAACGACAAGAAATATGCCCTGACAAATAATTGCCAAGGCCTGAAACATGTTGCAGAATGATTTGTTTAAGTACACTGTACGCATTCTTCATGAAAATAAAAACTCTCCAAAAATGTTGAACCTAAAATGAGTTAGCTCAACAGTTTATTAAAGTACTGAATAGGTGCGAGAATCCTTACCTTTGCACAGTTTGTGCCGGCGACGAGACATGACACTTCACCGCCCACTTTTGAGGCCGCTGTGATTGCATTCAGTGTGATGGGAGTTAACTGTTCATTGTTGTGTTCAGCAATCACCAGTGTGCTGTTGTGCCGGTGCAAATAGGACAACTGAAAAAGGATGAAGATGAAAGGAATAATATAAAAGAAATAAACCGTTAAGGCCTAGGATATAAAGTGACTGAATCATAAAACAGTGATGATGAAGCCACTTGATAATTACAGGAAATACAAGTTGCACAATGCAGATAAAACAAAAATTAAACATGTTGAGCAATTAATGAGCACTCACCCTGCAAAAAAACTTCCCAAACCCAGGACACAAAAGTACAAAGTAGGCCTACATGTATAACTAGGGTTATAGCTAGAAAGAATTCTGTGACGGCTGTAGGAAGGAGTTATGTAAGCGGAGCGAGCAAAGCGAGCATAGCGCAGCTTCACGGCGTGGGGTTCAGGGGCCCGCTTAAGGGCCCTGGCAGGGGTCAAGGGGGCGGAGCCCCCCGAAGCTCCTGGGTTTCCACATAGAAAAAAGCATTTGGATGCCATTACATCATCATGATACATTATCAACCATTTATGTTTACATTCATGCAGGGTGCGACATAACCGCTTGCCCGATGGCCCGGGGCAAGTAAACATCACAGTCGGGCAAGCATTTTGGAGTGTCAACTAAAAATGCTTGCCCGAATCGGGCAAGTAATAATTTGCAAAGTAAACCTAAGTAAATTTCAAAACTGTATTGAAACAAAAATGAAATAAATAGCAGTTTTTACGGAGGAAACGCTGGCAAAACATCGGCAATTATTTGCTCAACATGCGTTCTGCAAAGACGCAAAATTAACGGGCGCAGCGCAGGAAGTCGGCATACGTAGTATAGTAAAGGCAGTGCAAGGTCAGAGACATCTGCCTGGCCTGATAACTTGTCCAAGAAAAAAATGAACATCGTGGAAAATTTGTGGCAAGGATTGAAGAAATTACAGATAGTATTCAGTGAAAAAATGACTGAGAGTAGCAGCAAAGGTAAGCAAACTGTTTCAAATCACCAGAAAATATATCACAGCCACCTCCAAAAACTCGGCAGTTTAGCCGACTAGAGATTGCCCAGTCCCACGTGTGTTAACTGGTGTATGGTTTGTATTTTCAAGTCTTAACTTGCGATATTGGTGGTAATTTTCTGCACTTGAAAATGATAAATCTGACCATGAGAATGTCATAGGAGATTCAGAAATAATATTTGTGATATTATAAGTGGATTTTAAGAGAGATACTTGGTCAAAAAGTGGCAAATTTAGCAGCTGGAAACATAGCTACATGTAGGCCTACATGACCCATTCAGTCACAGAATCATCCCCTGAACTCTGGGGTTGAAAGATGGCAGGCGTGGTGTCCAGTTCCCTGGCTGGGGTAGTGGTTTTATGAAGAACTTTGTTACTAAATATTTCCCAAGTAGTGTACTCTATCTAATAAATTCTGATGAGGTAATCATTTCAAAGATTTTGAATAAGATAAGTGTAATATTCTAAGCAAGTTTGGTTGAAAGGGAAATGGAGAATAGACACTAAAACTTTAGTTTACACCTGATCTACAATTTTTCAACATTTTTTTTTTTTAGTACCGTACCAGGTTTTGGGAATCATTTATGCATTCCTCAAGAGGATAATATATTTAAGACTACCATGAAGTTTTTAATGTCCACAAAATTAACTCTTGGTTTGTATAGGCGGTGATCCGGTGATCCGGTGTGGGGTTACAATGACCCACCCCCTCGAAGGGAGGGATTTATCCCCCGCCTTGATTCTTTGAAGCTTAATTTTTTCCCAAAATTTGTTGGCATTTTAGATAAAATTTTATATGACACTGAAAAATATACTTAACACTTTTCTGTAAAAACACTTGAATCATTTTATCTGGAAACATATATAGCGTGAAATATGTTTTATCTACAACGTATTATGATACCAAAAGTTTTGTGGTTACCGGTGGTTATTTCTAAACACTTCATTAACTGTAGACAACTTCATTAACACTAAACAAATTTAATATATGAAAATTCATAACCATGTTTTTAGTTAGCCTACATGTAGCGTGTTGAAATTCACAATCTCATCAACAAACATTTTGTTTATGAACACCCCTACGTGAAATCACTAGATGTCACAAAAATGTGTCTTAATGCTGTGTCTGTCTCTCTCTCTCCCCCCCCCCACCTCACCGCAATCCCACAACATGAAGATCGCCAGTAACCTGCGCTGCCTGGAAACACAATTGTTATAATCGTTCATACTGTAATACTGTAAATATGATGAAATGAACACAATCAAAAAATTGATCAATGATTTTCCATAAATATGACAAAAATCATTGATGTGAAAATTTGTGAATGGTTATACCATGTAATGGTATATCTTTTAAATGTAAATCTATACATATTAATCACACAAATCAATGAAATTTCTGTTATTTTTTCCGGGCAAGGCAAAAATTTCATTCGGGCAAGCCATTTTCTTGAGCTGTTTGAAAATTCACTTGCCCGAATCGGGCAAGCTGGCCAAAAAAAGTTATGTAGCACCCCTGATTCATGATAGCCTTTCACCATTGTCGTTTTCCCCACAAGGTTTGTGATTTGTTTTTTGGACAAACATGATTAATTATTTTACAAAATAGACAGAGCCTTCGGCTGAAATGTAAGGAATGTTTAAAGCTCCAAAAATAGCACAATTTATGTAGAGATTTAAAACATTTTACAGTCATTTTAAAGCTTTTCTGTGCCGGTCGGAGGACTAATAAATTCAGCTCAGTGGTGGTCGGCTTCAGTTTGTGCCGGCTATTACCGGCCGGCGCCGATCGCCGTACATGTAGCTATAACCCTGTGTATAGCCAATATGGTCATGGACAAACCAATGAGGTATTAAGCCTTAACTGGACTAAGCATGGTCAAACTTACCCAATAGACATACATGTATATTGCAACTTGAAAGATGATATAATTTTTATATCTAATTATCCAATAATTCCAAATACAAAAAAAAAATGCAACATCAGTGGATGAATGGAAAACATCTTCTCTATTCTAAAGGGGTGTTTTAACAATCAAACATTCCCCAACCCAAGTACAGTAAGAGTAATATACATTTAGTGCAATAGATGCATTACCCTTACACCCATTGTTGACTCCTCTAGATAAATGTTAAATTGTGTGCAAAGTCACGACTCATGAGACAGGGTCCCAAAAGACGAGCTCACCTAAAATTTTCACATTTTTTCTTAATTAGAAACAAAACTGTTTTGAATTGAACAAAAATTTTTGCCTGAACTGAAGAAATAATGTGGATTTATTCAAGTTTAGTTTTGGGATTTTTTTTTTATTTGAAAGCTTTATGCCCAAAAGTCATAACCCTGCAATAATAGATTCTGTATACTGTCTTTAGTTTTTAAAAAATCAATTAATGAAAAATTATACCTCATCTGAAAGAGCAGATTCTACTCTTTCAGATGAGGTATAACTCATATAACTTTAACGCCTTATTAACCCTTTGGATGCTATAATGTAAAATATCTTCGAAAATCTCGGGGGTCCACCCCCCTCCCCCCCCCCGACGATTTTTCATTAATTATTAAAAAAAAAAAAACCAAAGACATTCAGAATCTATTATTGCAGGGTTATGACTTTGGGGCATAAAGCTTTCAAATAACAAAAAATTCCCAATCTTTTTAATTCAGAAATGCAATTGTTGGCTTTGATATACAGAATCTCACACAGGGTCAACCTACCACTCCCTAGTGTTCCCTCCCCCTCCCCCCCCCCCCCAAACCATACAAGCAACTTAAAGCAATGGGAATATACAAGAAAGCCAAAAATTGTATTTCTGAATTAATAACTTTAAAATTTAACATGTTTAAAGCACAAGTTTAGTTTTGGTAATTTTTTGTTTTACAGAGAAAAAATGAAAAATTTCTTTTCGGGGGCTAATTTTCCTGTTTCAGGTATTCTTTTGTATTGAACCAATTTACGGGGGCTCTTTTGCCATTTCGGGGGCAAAATCGCCTCCAGCCCCCGTGTATTTTTTTTCCGATTTGAAAGCTTTTTGCCCGAAGGTCATAACACATAAATAACAGATTCTGAATGTCTTTAGTTGTTGTTTTTGAATCAATTACTGAAAAATCTGGAGGGGGGGGGGGCAAGATTTTAGACTATTGGTAGGCTCCATCATGATCACTAGATGGCACTGTTGCAGATATGTCAAAAAAGTCAATGGGAAAATTGGCAGGGAATGTAAATTTCATGATTTTACCATCCTATCATAAAAATTTTCACATTTTTAAGGCATTTTTGGAAAGCTTAATTGCAGGTACAATTTTTTTGAAGTGAAGCCATGAACGAGCTGGGTTTCACAGTTTCATATAGCTCAAAGTTGACGATATCAGGCAATTTCAGGGCATACTGTTGCATGATGTTTGGCAGGGATTTGTAAATTTCATAATTTTACCATCCTATTGTACAAAATATATGGCATTTAAAGGCATTTTTGGAAACTTGATTACATGTACAATTTTTTTAAAGCAAGGCCGTGGGGCGTGGACCCTCACTGGGTCTCACAGTTTCAAATTAGGCATGCGCATACAATATCAGGGTGATTTCTATTGTTTTGCCTTGCCCTTGGCTTTGGTGCATGGTTTTGCCAACTATTTTTTACACACAAAACTTGACATATTGAGCATGAGAGTTTCACTCATTTTTCTGGAATTCCTGATTTGTGAATATTTTCTCATTGTTTATAATAATCACATATTTGACTTCATTATTATTCCGGTACTTAGATAACTTTTTAGGAGAGTTAATAGTAGTTAAATAGCTACCAATTTATGTATCTGAATTATGCCCATCAGAAAGATCAGATTTTAAGCTCTTAACACTTTAGTACATGAATCTCTCAGTCACTCATCTGTTTATAGCCCCCATTTTTTTCTTTAGTATCATATCCTCCACCTCGATAATCTAGAGAGTCGCGATAGCGGCGACACCCGTAAGCGTGGCCATGGCATGGACTTGTGCCGGTGCATTGCCACTGGTATGGT
>JZLH01S0522429.1:12650-27968 GCA_001188425.1 Eucidaris tribuloides
TTACTTCTGTATTGCATATGTACCTGTATGCCATTCCCTTTAGCTGTACAAGTACTGAACACATTGCTTTTTTTCTTTTATTAATTCTCTTGATAGATATATAAAAGTTGGCACATTAATGCATTAGTTATACATTTATAACAGATTTAAGATCACCACAGCTCACTAGCTTTTTCTGTGAAGTGCTTTACTGTTCATATATATATATGCAGAAAAAACACACCTAAAATTGCAAGAATAACTATCTAATTTAGCCAGGAATGCAAGTACCTTTTATTAACTTGTTTTTATTGTTTTTCTCTTCTTGTTTTTGTACAAAGCAACAATTACTTCTTAATAATAAATCAGTAAAATCTGTTCAGTATTTCATACATAAAATCAATCTTTTTCAAAATCACTATTTACACAAAAGAATTACCATTGCATCTTTGGTTAATTACATGCTTGCTTACAGCTTTGACAATGGCTAAAAATTTAACTGGGAACATCAAATGCTACATATGTCTTGGTCAATATAACACAGGTCTTTACAGTTTAATATGACAACAGTGAATGCTGACTGAATTATTTTCAAATTAAATTCCACATCTTCCCAACTATTCCTGTTAACCAGATAGGAGTGGGAAATGGCTCTTTTTTTAAAAAATAAGTATTAATACCTGGCATTGGGAAATGACTTCAATGGACAGTCATCCATTCCAAATGCTAGAGTGAGGTCAAAATGGCAGGCAGCACTGTCACACTTATAACAGATGATTTTAATATTAATCACCATTTTAAAGATTTCAATAACTTATGTGCTGATGGGGCACCAGTTAAATGCTAAACAGCACTTGTCTTTAAGGGAGAAAACAGGTTTGAAAAATCTGCATGATACCAACCCCCCCTCCCCCCCCCCCAAAAAAAAAGATTGGAAATTGATTCCAACTAGAACAAACCACATGAAAATGTGGTCTTGCCAAAGTGCTCTCCATATCAGTTTGAGAACAGGCTTGGAATAAAAATTGTTTTATATCAAAAGAAACCTCTTCTCAAAACAGTGTTTTTCAGCACTCTGAATGGAATTTAATCCACTTGTTAAAATACAGGTCATTAATTCTGTTTCATTTCAAGTTGTATATGTAAAACAAAATGTTGTCTATGGAGAACTTGAAATTATATGCAACAATGACAACTATTCCTGAAATTCAGTGTTTTATATGTTTTCATGTGTTTTTTAATTTGAAAACATACTCTTGAATTGCAAACCTCGATCACAAACTGCGTGTTTCCAGAGAAAACTGTTACACGGTGTTACACGGTATTACCCGTGTAAGAATTCACAATTCCGGAAAACCTTCCTGTGAAAACACAAGCGACACGGATTATTGATAAACCGTATATGACCAAAATAGGATTATCATAACCACCTTCAGGAGGTGGTTATTAACGTGTTAATCCGTGTACACAAATTACATAAACATAATAGGTCCTGAATTACTACACTATCACAATATGCCAGTTTGACCACAATGCATTGCGACGTCAAAATTTGAATTTCTTGACTTCTGATTGACACGATATTTGCTTGACTCGGAACACGGAATCTGTATATTGCGCTCTGTGGAAACAGGATGGTTTAAAGGCGACACCTTTTTTTAAATCCGGAAAAGATAATCCGTGGTCCACCTTACTTCTGTGGAAACGGGCTGAAAGTGAAACATTACATACATTTCTTCATGTTACAGAGTTACAATGGATTCAGGTTGACACTTTACAAGCACATTCATGATATGCAAATATAAACAGAATTGTTTACTGTATATGTTATCATGTTAACTACAGGAAAATACGTTTTTTAATTCCAATGAACATAAATTTGAACCAATGTGTGCATGTCATATAACTGGTTAACTGTAATTTAATGTTTTCACAAAATTAGATACTTACAAGTACAAGACATACTTGCATAGAAAATAGTATAATTTCATATTAGTAATATTTTATGTATGTTTCTTGTTTTCAATACAGAACAAACAAATGGCATCTTTCATATCTATTTATATCTTTATATCTATTATATTATATCTACATATCACACTTACTAGTATATATTATTTGCTGCTTTGATATTCAGCCAGTTATTTTTATTTCATCATTACAATTTCTAAAATATATCATCACTGAAAATGCAACAGAACCATATCCCTTTTCCCACATTTTATATAAATACAATATAAAAATATACTTTGGAGAAGAGATAAATACATATTCTGATAGACCATTGTGACCTTACATGTATTTCATAAATGCTTGCTCCACACAGTAGGTTTCCCATAGAGGCGGTTTAAATAAATGAAACAATGCCAATTCACAGCAAAGACTGCACTTACATGCAGGAAACATATGTAGTAGACTTACATTCAAAACAGGGCCATGGCTCAAATATAATCTTTCAATTTTCAGCATCAACAGAATATCAAAATACGATGGGTCCAATTCACGCAAACTTGCAGAAGAGATGTTTTCGGACAACAAGAAATTACTGTATGTCAACTACATGTTCACAGCATGTACATAATACTACTTTTATCTGTGAAAGTTTTACTGTTCAGAAAAGTTAGATAAAAAGTTGTGAGTTGATGCAATGATGTTAAAGTGATGAAACTTGGTCATCTCTTAATTCAGTTCAAAAAGAGATAATGATTTAACTGTTAACATGCCATGGAAGTAACAGCTGTACGACATTGTATGTATTATGTGGTGCTTATTTGCAACTTCAGCACATTGAGTTAAATTATATATTAACATCACAATCTGCACCAAATTATTTCCCATTAAATTTCTTTCAAATATAAGTGCTAACATTCTGTTTGCATTAATTGCTGACCCTTGACAGTTTATACACCTACACAGACCTTGTTTCAATAACACAACAAATTCAAATAATATCAACTATGGAATGATATGTTTACTTAGAAACAGAAACAAAGAATAGAAGAAAAAAATATCCCCAATAACCTTGAAATTGAAAAACATGGAATGTAATACTATGATGCAAATTAAATAAAATGTCAAAATTTATTTAGTAATACCCAATTCATAATTTATGGCAAAAGAAAAACAAATTGGTCAAATGGAACAATAAATTCTATAGAATGTGATGTAAAATATGTGAATGTTGAATGTAAAGCTAAGAAATAGGAGGAAGATTCCTCCATATGAAGACCTATGACAATGACAATGACATCCTATTTATTTGTTGGTATATCTTAGAAAAAAGTTAAAGTGTTTGAGAGCATTCCTTCTCACTTTCCTTTTGGGGGTGGCAAATCAATGTATTTGTATGTTAGTGAAAAATGTGATCAGTATATGAGTGGAAAAGCAAAGCCCTTAAAAAGTGAGATTAGCAGGGATGAAATCGAGGCCGGCCGTTCCGAGTCACGAGGCCGCTAGAAAAATATTCTTCCCATAGACTTTGTACACATGACTCAGTCCGAGGCCAAGGCCAAGGCTGGCAAAATCTGGCCTAGAGGCCGGCCTCGACTACATCCCTGGAGATTAGGTGTCTCCTACTTCCATCACCCCCCAAACCCCCCCCCCCTAAAAAAAAAAAAAAACAATATTATTGAAGAGAAGGGCAACATGTCAGAGAGATACAGTATCAAATACACTTGTACTTTTCTCATTAAAAAAAAATCTAAAAGTTACAATAATCTAAATGAAACAAGTGATCCATTAAATGATTTTTCTAAACAACCCTACAAATTTTCCAAATTGTACCATACACCAAAATGTCCCATTGCTTATGATAAATATCAAATAGAGCTCTATAAAATACAAATCTTTTTAAGAACTAAATATACATTTATAAACCAGTCATTATAAATTCCTATACAACAAATCCAACTATACATAAGGTGGATGTAGTTACATTGCTTCTTTTAATTGTAAGCTATATTTGCTCACTCACATTTGGAAGGAGCCAATTTATCTGATATCTGCTGCAAGACCAGGGCTAGAATCAAGACCAGGACTAAAATTAATATCAGGACTAGATCAAGACCAGGACTAAATCAAGACCTGGACTAGATCAAGACCAGGACTAAATCAAGATCAGGACTAAATCAAGGCCAGATCTAGAATCAAGACCAGGACTAGAACCAAGATCAGAACTAGAACCAAGATCAGAACTAGAACCAAGACCAGAAGTAGAATCAAGGCCAGAACTAGAATCAAGACTAGAACTAGAATCAAGACCAAAGCTAGAATCAAGACCAGAATTAACATCAAGACCAGGACTAAAATCAATCCCAGGACTAGATCAAGACCAGGACCATGAACAATCAGGACTGGGATCACATAATAAATGCAACCATTATAGGAAGTAAAAACAAAAAAATGGTATTACTCAAATCTCCCATGGCAGTGATGTGATACCTGGATTTTGATGAACACTTTGATAATTATGGCCACGAATCTCACACATTTTCATTCTATTTTAAATAGGATACCACACACTTCTGGTGGGAAGTGTTTATCACACACTAATGCCAAAAGTAAAAAGCAAATAAACTGTGTTTGGTTTCACTTTATTTGTTGATGCTTCCAAAGATTTGATTGTTAAATCAAATTATACTAAATGGGAAGTGAAACACGACTGTCTTTTAAGTGATCTCTGATTTTATGCAAATAAAGATGGAGACGAAACGAGTCCCTCCTTGTATTGTTTTAGAGACGCAGGTTGCTTAAAGTCCAATACTAGAAATCACAGAAATTACATTTTCATTAATGCCTCTCAATTTTGTTTTTCTCATCTTGAATATACACACCTTTTATTGCTATCTCTATATTCACACAAAATACTGCTGATATGGCATGACTAGACTGGGGTACGGACCAGGGTTGTCACAACATCACAAGGTGGGACCAGCCTCGACTCCCAATCATCACCCGGTACTTGAAGCTAATAGCTCACTCTTCAGCTTGGCACAAACTTTTATAAAAATACACTAAATTTGTCAAACTTGAAATTCACCATAAAAAGGATTTTCATACATTATCAAATTTGGCATGTCAACAAACCCTGAAAGTGGTCATAATCGACCCAACAACTCTCTTATCTCACAAAATGTGGGTTTCAATTAGTGTTTGCACGACTAAGTCGCGAAAAGTCGTAGTCGCGACTGCCTACACGGAGTCGCGACTCCGACTATCGGAACGCAATAGTCGACTTTTTATCAACATTGTTTAATTTGTATTAAAAACTGAGTCAAAAGATGTAAAAATCGAACAGAACTACCAATCATTTATCTACCATTTTGTGGCAGAAATGAATCCCCTATCTCTCTTCGATCGCAAATCAAACAGAACTGCCAAAATATACTTGGATCAGCCTATAATCGTGCAATGCTATCATACATGTGTTGCCGTATACGTGCGACTCTGACTGCGACACCCATGCACCCCACACCATCAATCTTGAACACACTAAGACGTTGAACACCGATAGTCGACTAATAGTCGGAGTCACGACTATTGGTGGGCGACTAGTCGACTCTCTAAAATGCTGAAGTCGTGCAACACTAGTTTCAATGACAAGATGATGCATGTTGAGTCGCCACGCCAACCCAGCACTACAATGAGCCAAGGAACAACCCTGGTACGAAACATTCTTGGATGTTGTGAGCAGCCTCTGTGGATGTTGTAACACTTGGATACTGGCTGCTACTTTAAATTATGACTCCGGACAGGTTCTACCTTTTCATTTGTAGCTTGCAGCAAAAAATTACCACTTCAGTTGAAATATACGGCAACAAGCACTTTGGCGCGGACCGCAGCACAGACTTTTTAACCCGATTGCTGCATAGCTGGGTTATCAGGTATACATCATCATTACTCACACATCTCCTAACTCTCGTCTATTACAGTCACCACGCCTTGATGTACAGGTGTGTCCGGCAGTACCAGAATGTGGAAACACAGGGGAGTGTTTTCGCTTCTCTCCATTTTGGTTGATATCTCGTAGTCCTCGTCCCTCTCACAGTCTCCCGCTGACCACCAAAATATGAAATCCAAGTCAGTAATGCCTTCATTTCTGATTCCACTCATAGCTACAAATAACATCAAGCAAGCAGACCTAAATAAGCCTGCAGCATGATGCATTACGGAAAGGCTCCACACTCGCTCTGCAATGGCATTTTATTCTATTACATTTTTATGAAATTCTTACAAAAGTGAGTTTTCGTTAACTCCACTCAATGTTGTAACCTGCCCAGTTTCTCTCAGGTGCTAGGTAGACTCTCTGGCCGTTGTAGACACAGGTAACAATGCCCATATACCCCGTCCTGGGTACACCAGCCTGTAAAATGACACATAAATGAAAGAATACACGGTGTGTAAATGATTAAACTATTAAAAGACATACATGATATATATCCTATAGCTTTGTCATTAAATCAATAACAGAACTAGCACATCAATGATGTTGTGCTTATCTGACATTCAGCAAAGAAATTCTGATGACAAATGAAAGGGAAGAAGCATTTTTGGGTGATTTTTGAATATATTTTGCATAAATTAGAATAAATGATTTTCTAGACACACTTTCAAATTTCCCTGTAGCAGTTTGGTGTACCTAATGAAACAAAACAAATTTAAAACAAGTCAACAAATGGGGGAGAAGAAGCATTTTTTTATTTCAAAATAAATTTTGCATAAATTAGCATAAATAAGTTTTAAGAAAAAAAAAATCAAAATTCCGTGTAGAAGTTCAGTGTGCCTCATGTACGTGTAGCTCTACCGATGAAACAAAAAATGTCAAAATTGGTTGACAAATGAAGAAGTATTTTTGTGATTTTGAATAAATTTTGCATAAATTAATTTAAAGACAAAATTTCAGAATTCCATGTACAAGTTCAGTGTGCCTCATGTTGCTCTACCAGATGAAAAAAAATATCAAAATCGGTTGACAGATGAAGGAGAAGAAGCATTTTTTATGATTTTTAAATAAATTTCACATAAATTAGCATAATAATTTTTTAGACAAAATTTCTAAATTCTGTGTAGAAGTTCGGTGTACCTCATGAAGCTCTACCAGATAGAAAAAAAAAGGTTGACAAATGAAGGAGAAAAGGCATTTTTTTTTTGTGATTTGCAAGAAATGCACAGTAATTAGCATATTTAATGAGTTTCAAAATTTTGTGTGGTAGTTTCGAATCACCCACCTAGTGCTATCATTTAAAGCCAACAGACCTGAAATTGGACAACAAATGACAAAGAAGAAGCAAATGAAGAAAATGTGGATGAGTCCAGACGACAAGACGCCACACCACGGCATAAGATCATCTTGCCCATTCATACAGGATGAGCTAAAAATTAATATCTTACAATATGTCAGTGCAGCCAGCTCTTTATCAACAGTAAATACACTTACAAACATGAACAATTTACTACAATAAATGTCTAATAGAAAATATAACAATCAACTCTAATAAAAGCATTTTATTAATAATTTTCAAATCTCGGGATGAATGATAATGACATAGCTTAATGAATTGGCATTTTGTTTCCTTTGTATGATGTTTGATGATTTAACAAGATATTGTGCTATTAAAAATATGTCTAAAAATGAGATAATCTGGTAAAATGATATTCACCTTAAAATCCTGCATGATCCCCAAGGTTTTGGCGGCTCTCTTAAAACTATTTTTGTCGGTGTAGGTTATCCTGACAGCCTGCTGCCTATCAACCCTGCCATGCTCTACGTCTGATAACATCTTGCTCTCCAGGCGGTACACTCGGTCCCGAAAAGCTGGATCATAATTTTGCTAACAACATGGGAAATAAAGATAGATAAATAGAAAATATGCTCATAGACGGATACACACACGAAAAGTAAGAGGACATACAGATTATGCAATTTGTACACAACAATCTGTGTCATATGAACAGTTGAAAATATTGAAACCATTGAGCCAAACTTTATCAAATAAATCTTGGCTCAATGTTGACTACTGAACACAGCATTTTGTTTGTTGCATTACATAGTTATAATCTGAATTATCATTACCACAATTAATGAGCAAATACTACAACAGAACTTTGAGGGTGATTTCATAAAACTTTTTGTTTGAGCACAAAAATAAATGTTCCCTGAAATAGAGAGAACAATCATACATTTTCTAAAAAGAAAGTATATTGTTACATGCTTACCTTGAGTAAATATGACAGATCTTTGGTGGTAAATGGATAAAAATCCTTGTTAAGTTTGATGAATTTCAGGTGCTGCTCAAAGAATTGCCCCCTGTAAGGAAAAAAAGTCACTTTATTTGTCAAATTATTTTCACAATACATCCATGAAACATGTCTTTTGTGACAAAATAACACCCAAACACAACCTTAACAGCACAGAAATAGTACTAGTATTTGTATTATTATTATTTCTATATATCAGATATAACAAATTTGTGAACAAGTTTAAGAATTTTTAATTACCAAGTTTCTGAAAATGTTCATACATTCACATTCAATGTTGAACTAGAGATCTGACTGCAACTACACGTACAAACGAATGTTTGTTCTCAAATGCACATCACTAATCCTGCAGCAAAAGTCATACTCATCTACATTCTCAAAGAATAAGGTTACAATGTTTTTAAAAGTATCTCTCTTTTAATTCATAAACCAATTAAACCAGATTCCCAATATGTTTGTCCCAAACCTAGTACATTTTTCAGATATATATCTGTCATTTTACTGGATACACTGTACATCACAGCACAAAACAATAAATAAATACAAAGTTCAACTCACTTGCTAACTCCGAACTTGCCAAACGTGTCTGTCCTAGACACCTCCGGTCGTATACAGGCACGGCCTTTCCTCTGGTCTGGATGACGCATCCAGTCATCCCAAAATCTTAATAATTCAAACAACAAATATGTAAGTAATTTATAATTTATTTGACAGAATACAGTATATATATTTTGAACAAAAGTTGTGGAATCACATTTTCCCTTGCTGAACTTACAGCATCAGTGTTTACATATAATATAATTGAAAAAGTCTGACTAGGATAAGTACTGAGAAAATCTACTCAGTATTTGAAATGGCTGATTAAATTGAAACAAATTTAATGAAAATTTTATTGATTACAAATGGACGTACTAATGGAACTAGATGCCACTTCACTTCATTTTATGGGCAGAATTTAAAACTTGGTGGATAGAAAGGCTTGAGTAGTCCTGATAACTATCAAAATTGTATGTAGGCCCCTAATAGATTATCTATTTGTTAATCACACAGAGTTGAAACAGGGCATCTTAGTTAATTTGTCTGGACAGCCAGAAAAATCTGTGAAATTATTTTCCAAGTCAGTTTGTTTTTCTTGTACATCAGAGGGTAACAACAGACTAAGCAGTTAAAGTATGCATACGTCTATACTCCATTAACACACATACACATATATACATACCAACAAATTTAAATCATTACAAATCTAGATTAGTCCCTATTTGAATGAACACATACATATATGTACACTGAGTGGGGATTTTCACATTTGATGTGCAAAATCATACTATAATCTATTGACATTTTCCATTTTAGTGAACCTGTATTTCAATTCATGTTTTCTTTTAACTCCAGAAATCAACAGGCAGGATTGAATCATCTCCTAGGCCTGTCACAGCCCATGGGCCACTATTGCAGAATCGGGGCTAAGACATTGTGAATCTACATTAGGAGACAACTGGAGCTATTGTGACCCAGGTCAAGGAAGTCAGCTATCACAACACATCCCTGAATATATGGAAGACTTCTCCCTTACCCTGCCGGCCACTTGGGGCTGAGGTCTAGCCATTCACTCCTTAACAGCATCCATCCTAGACCTGGGAAGAAGTCACTTCTATATAACAATTCTGTGAAAAATAATAAGAGAAATACACAATATACAGATCTTGTCAATAGTCTGGGAAATAGTATACAAATATATACTGATACGAGAGTCTCTGGTTGAAACTATGACGAGCCCCGAGGTTACGTGGACTGTATTATTTTCCCCGAGGGGCGCAGCCCCGAGGGAAAATAGTTAACAGTCAACGTAACCGAGGGCGTCATAGTTTCAAACAGAGACTCTCAGAACAGGATATATTTGTTTTATATCCGTCATCGAATTAACAGGGAAATTACACATACAAAAAAAAGGAAAATGAAATGTACTTCGGTACCCCCACGAGTAAGTGTGTGTCGCATGGCATACAGGTGTGCGATATTTTTACTTGCGGTATGGATAGGGATACAATTCCATTAATGTATACTCTAGTTAGTTGAATACCAATTTCATAAACCTATAAAACACTAATTTAATCCTCATTCTTATTTTAACTGTAATCCTAACCAAAACTCGACGAACTTAACCCAGTGTTAGTCTTAAACTTTGCCAGACTTCCATACGGATGCAGCACGCTAAATGTCTTTCACGTGCACAGAAAAAAATAGCGTACGGTACATGTGTTTGTACACACAATTTATTCGGCTTTTGAATTAAGCTCAAATCGCGATCCCGCTGTCAGGTACTAGTCAGTCGCGGGCGGGGCAAATAGTATAGCGCCCTCATTGTTGACAGATTAATGTACTATAACACTCATATGAGAGTACAATAGTACTTTACTATTGTACTCTCCGAAAGTACGATAGGACTTTCAGATCTATTGTCTCCAGACTCACAGAATAGTGTGTTTATTTTTCATCATGTGACATACTTTTGACCAACCAGAATTCAAGAAACTTACAAAGAGGGATATAATTGAGAATACATCATCTGCTATAAACATGCATTTATGGAATTGTATTAAAAGACTTAACTATATGGATGAACCAAATAAAAGAATAAATTGACATAAATTATACAAAAATTGCCACATACTTTGCTTATCAAAAATATATTCAATTGATCTTTATGTAATAGTATCAAATTGAGATTTGCAAAACACACCCCAAAATACAATTTGACAGGAACTAAACATGCAGACATAATACCTGCTGTAAAGATATAGGGAAACTGTGTTACCTATTAAAGTGATAGGCTAACATTGTGGAGCTTCAATTTTAAAAAATGTCAAACTTTGATATCTGAACGCTACGATAGTAGTAGTTCATATGGAGCAAGGAAATAAACGCACCCTAAAAATTAAAGAGGAAAATACAAAGAGTTTGAGGAAAGTTAGCCCTGCCAATGAGCAAGTTAATGGTCATGGAGATATGAACAATTAAAAACTGCTGGGCGAATTTAAATAGCCTAGGTGTACACACAGTAAGTCTATGGGAGAAAATGGGCAGGTGAATCCGGTTAACTTACGATTTTCACTATTTTAAAGCACTAAATAATTATTTTGAAATACAATTTTTTCAGGGCGTCATTTTTAGACCTTATCAAAGACAATGGTAGCATGGGGAATCATGTAGCTCTGATTTTTTTAACTGTGATAAATGTTAGCTAATACCTTTAAATTTCTGGCGATAAAGGCAAAGTTCTCTGTAAAGAATGAAATTTTGCATTGCATGGAGTCACACTTTTGCCTGTTAAAAAGCACTTTACAATGCTGTCAACTTGCAGTTGTCTTCTTCTCCTGGGACATTTATGTAGTGTACATAATAACAAATTCCGCATTAGTTGTAAAATTTATATCGCAAAAAAACTGACTTGATCTATGGTACTTGCACAGATTTATAGTTGCTTTACAACAGCACTTCTCAACAAATGGTTGGCCATGAATATAAAAGTAACAATAAAATTATTTTCAAGTATCTGTCTAATCTTACATCAGATAGCTGGAATTCAGCTATATACCATAATGTATTGAATAAATTATAACTGACACTGGCAAAACACATATAATTACCACTCATCAATTTACTTCAATATTTTCTGTCAGGTGGGCATTGAAAATTTTCTCACAATACATGTAGGCCTTGAAAGTTTTTTACCTGTCAAGATTGGTTTTGATTTAATAAAGCTTAAGAAGCACTGCTCTACTACATTTTTAACAGTTCTTGTTCTGTATGAAAAACATAGCATGTATATCACTGCAACTCACAATCATTGGCAGCCCTTCTGAGTGATACACACCTTAAGATTTGAAATGCTGATGTGTAATGATCTCAGCACAATACCCACTGTCCTATCCAAAGGATAGGGAAATGGGGACTACCCAAATCAGTCAAGGACTCAAATGTTGTGACTAGACTGTAACCAAGTGTCAAGACAGTAGCTCTGTTGACAATATCTCAGAAGACAAACTGAGGGTTAGGGTTACACATTGGGCTAGAGTCAGAATTAGGGTTGAGGTTAGGGTAAGTGTATGTAATAGTGATCAAAGTACAATCAACCATGTCTTAGCGGCCACCTCTCTATATCAGCCAACTTGCCCATAGTGGCCACTGGAATGATTCCCTTGAAGATAAATTATGTGTTTAACAACCTGTCTATAGCAGCCACCTGTCTACACAGGCCACAGTTTTTTTGTTTACCTTGGGCGGCCACTATAGACAGGTTTCATTGTAATTGCTGCTACAGCAAATATCATGGAACACTTTAAAGAGGACCAATGGTTTTATCCACTACATCATCGATGGTTTTATCCACTACATCATGCTTCTCAGCAATTAATTTGAGATGCAAGACAATATTGTACCTGGATTATGCTCTATCCTGCTTTCTCTACCATTGTCATTCCACGCTGATATACAATACAGTGACTTGTCTTCCTTCAAGATGGGGTACATGGCTAGGAAGTACTCAAAGAAATCCACCGCAACATCCAAATCATCTGGAGTGAGAAAGGATTTAGAGGACAGTGTCATGATTAGGAAACTATAAAAAAACTGCCTCAATAACCAAATAAACACAATACTGATTCATACACTAGTTAAAGCATACAGCCAGGCTGGAAGGATTGGTCTTGAATTTGATTACTTGAGTAAAACAAGCATTCATTTACCAGCTGTAGACTACGGAAATTAAAACCAAAGAAAGCCACACAACAAATTTCACAATCACAGCATTATTATCTGGTAATAATTGTACAACACAGAGGAAATGCTCTACTGTAAAATTTTTACAGCAGAAACCATGAACGGTACGTACATGTACTTTACTGTGGTATCATTGTGTCCTAACTTGAGGACTTCTTGCCATCTTGCCATTTCCCTTTGGATGGAACAATAAACTGGTAATACATGTGTGCATGTAGACATCAAAGGCAAAGTTCACCCTGAGGTCAAGTTGGTTTTGATAAAAGCAGAATAATGAGAGAAACATATCAGTGAAAGTTTGGAGAAAATCCACCAAAGAATAATAGAGTTATAATGTTTCAAAGTTTTAATTTTGTGATGTCACATGCGAGCAGTTCTTCATATGTCACATAATATCAATTCCATAAATTGCTAGTTTTTAATGGTTTATGATAATTGAAAGTGTGGTTTTTTTAAACAGAAGCCTGTATGAAATAATGTTTCTGATATTATATTGAATGCACAGGTAAAATTATTTGGGCAATTCCGTGATTAGTTACGTTACACTTTATGGTCATTTTGACACTAAGGTTGGCCTCTGTATTAAAATGCTTGGATATTATTCTTCTATTTTTGTACTGTCAATACCTCTATACAAAGTCTACCTCACACCATCAAAAAGAATTGTGAGACCCACTTCAGTACCTGATAATAAGAACTTTGATTTTGGTTAGTTACGTTACATAAAGAGGACATGGAAAAAAACTGTATAATTTCATCCCTAAAGATTGCTCAAACTATGTTGATCTAAAACAAACTGTTGTATTCATGTTAGTACAGATGTATGGGCAAATTATTTCATATGAAACATTTTAGTAATAGCTTACAATATTTTTATAGGAACAGCAAAAACATGGTTAGTTACGTTACGGTTAGTTACGTTACACTTTGTCCAGGTATACAAAATTTGCATTTGGTTATGTTTTTCTCACACATTGTGCTTATATAGGGCTTCATTCATTTGAAACTAAAGTGCAGGATTGTAATGCTGTCCCAATAAGCACTAGGCCTAACTTATTTTACCCCTAAATATAATTTTTAAGTCTCTATAGACTAATTTAGCCTTTAGTAAGCAGGTAAGTACATGTACATGTAGGATAGCCAGCTTTAAAATATTCACACCTATATAGTTGCATTGATATCCTGCAGTGCATCACAATCATGTAATATTCGTGAATGGGTAGTTGATAATTTGAAACAAAATAGATGGATCTATCTGAATAGATAAAGAGTAACAGTTATTTAAATGTAACTTGTACATTATTCAATGATGGGTTCAATGTGATTCATAGTAGTAGTATGGCTCCGACGACCACTACACATACTGTTGCATCATGTTGTCATAAGATGCAAAGGGTAACCTTAAAACACAATTGTTTTCTTTTTTTATTAGTTTTAAATTTTTCAACCCAGGCAGTGTTCCTATCTTGATCAACATGTTCACTGCTTGGCTCTTAAGTTTTGGTAAATCCCCCAAAAGTTTCTCATTGTCCCGGTTTATTGCTACATTGCATGAATGTGTATGACCTAAAACTGTTGTGGCATGGATGATATGAAATGAAAATGTGTTTTAGTGGATGCATTAAGCAATTTTACATGAAAATTTATCTTGGTCAGGATCCCAACTAAACTAAGTATGCATTTTTTTTTTGGGGGGGGGGGGTATAAAACCAGTTCTCAAAAATGAAACAGGCTGAAAATTTCAGGATAGAATCTTTGTTTGCAACTTTCTGATATGCAATCACTAAATTTTTCAAAGGGCCTTTTTTGAATAAAGATGAAAAACACTGAGAGAGGGAATATCGTCTAAGGTAAAATTCATGTTTTCACAAAGAATCAACAGATGAAAAAAATAATCAATGGTCACTACACTTTTGTAAAATTGGAATTTTTGATGATACATATACTCCAATATAGTTCACATTACTGAACCTTTTTCAAAGCTTTACTGTAGACAGGCTTTAATATGATCATGTCGTCATAAAGTGAATTGAAACAATTTACATGTGGTCATGTGTTGTATGGTGGGACCCCCAAATACCTGGTGGCGTTAAATTTTTCAGTCCTCTTCATAATTGAACTTGATGCATCAGAGCTATCCTTCATCCAATTATAACGAATTTGGGCTCATTCTGCAGCAAAATTACTCTGCTTTTGAAATCTGATAAGCAATCTTACATCACACTTTGTTTAATTAGTGAAAAATGCAAAAATGTTAACGAGGGTAAATCTGGTGGATAAGCGGAGGAGGATAAGCGGAGGAGG
>JZLH01S0522551.1:6055-18689 GCA_001188425.1 Eucidaris tribuloides
AATGTTTGAATCCTAGGTAACGTTTGATGTCATTTGTCATAATTTCGTTTATACACATTTCTTTACCTGTATAAATTCGGGCCAAGCAAGTTGGCGACAACTTCTCGATAATAGTATTTAGTGTGAAATTATTGTTGTCAGATTACACTCGTTGAATGAGAATAAATAAAACAGGAATACATCTGGAAATTAACACGCCACAATCTTTTCACGGGATTGAATCTTGCTGTTTTGTTTTATGCATGTCGTGGTTTAAACGCATCACGAAAATAATATTCCTCGTCATTATCGGTTACATTTTATGATCGCTTACATGTAATCAAACCACGAAAAATGTTGGATAGGAGATAAAAATGTCTCATTTCCTTCTTATTCAAACTGATATTTATTTCGATTACGTGAACGCATATTTAAAGAAAACAAAATGACTTGATTGCAATGACAAAATAACGTTAATGTTTTTTTTGATATAACTATAGGGAGCTTGCGTCGATCCGGGGCGTCAATATCGTGTCTTTACCATTTAGTTTTGTTATGTAAACTCTTGCAACTGCCGACAGGGAAATGACAAATGTATTAACAAAAACAAATAAAACTTTAAAAAGAATATATATCAAATTTACTTCGTATGTGAACGACATAAAATATTACTGTCAAGAATTTGCTAAGTTGTTACTCAATGAGTTACTAGGGACCATCTTAAGTTATTAACATAAGAAACTGTTAACGACTGTGGATCATTTGCCTTAACAATCATAAAGTATATGTTGTATTTTTCTTGCCACGAGTATTTATGTATTGATGGAGTGAGTAAATAAATTGTGCAATGACATTCAGTGCAAACACGGGCTACAATAAAACACCTGGAAGTGTTAGCAGTCGCAGCTGAATTTTTCGAAGAGAAGCAAACTAGTAAGAACAACATTATTCGTTGTCATAATTCGCGAAATCTGTTAATATCAACTATTGAATGGACCAGTACCCAAATACATTAACCATTATAAATTTCATTTCCAGATCATTGGGGATGGCACAAATAAAGAAGTACCACGTTGTAGAGCAAAGTTAAGATGAGTTGTCATTTGAATGACAAGTATAAAATACGAAGGAAACGTTTCACATGTACATTTTGAATTAAGCATGTTTCGAAATGTTTCTTCGGTAACTTTGATGATTATTGTAATGACTAAATCTATTGTATATGTATCTTGTGATCCTAATCTAAACACAATATTTTGTTCTAAAATTCTCATCTAATTACGAAATTAATTATTTTGAAAGGTCTTACTTTAAACACTTTGTAGTTTAAAGATTGTGGAATAGGTTTCCGTAACGTTACATATAGTCTGAACGATAATACAGATGAGTTTTTCTCATTCGCGAATCTGATGCTATATCTCTTTTAAAACAGGTTAAAGCTTTATTACAAAAGATACAAATCCACTTGAACATGTCTTGAAATTACATCAATGCTGGAAATTACTCAATATTCTAAAATTGAAACTGTGTATTACTACTACTACTGCTACTACTACTACTACTGCTACTGCTACTGCTACTATTACTGCTACTACTACTACCACTACTACTACTACTACTACTACTACTACTACTACTACTACTACTACTACTACTACTACTACTACTATTACTTCTACTACTAATGCTGCTGCTGCTGCTACTGCTCCTACAATTTAATTCTTAGAGACGCAAAATACCATAAAAATAGTCTTTCTGCGTTTAAAGGTAACAAACCGATCATATGGGAATTTGAAATTTATAATAGGTCACTGTCGCATATTTTTGCGACCTGAACCACAATTACATATATGAATATTTATGTTCCCAAATAGAAATTCAATTGATTAGGCTTATACGTGTAGTTTTGCGCTGTTTGTGTTTTTTTAATGTATTTTATTATGTATTTTAAACCTGGTCACTTGGGTTTTGAAATGGAAATACATTTCTCACAACAATTGGGTTAAATTACAAAGAATCCATTTAGAAGAAAAATACTATCTATTTTGGTCAAATTGGATGCGTTTTGATTTTAGTAGATTTCATTTCAGACTAGAAATCTATGTTCATGTTTAACTTTTTGATAACTTTGTTTAAATAGCACACAATAATACACAACTATTCTTAACGAAGAATGACCCAATACCTGCTATTTTGTTTCAAAACTAGGCACTGAAACGAAAACTTAAAGTTGTATGAAATGAGGGGATTTTTTCTGAATTGTTTTTTTTATTAAAATTCTTACATTTCGTTTGTCAAAAGTAATGTTAGAGGGATATAGATTAAAGTTGTAGTAGAAGTCTTATTCAAATACACATATTGCGAGTTGACTGCACATTAACGCCAGAGTACAGTTTGTTCAACAGATTTTTCATTAATCTTTTGTAAAGTATTTTCACTTCAGACATCAGAGAACAAAATTAAACCTACCGATCCTTTTTAATAGAATGACACATTGTAATTTTAAATGATTAACGAGTAGATGTTCTGCAGCGAACATGTTGGGAGCCCCGGACTCCGACACTGTTTTTTTAAAATTCATTTTTATATTGTTTCGTAAAAGTAGAAGCATTACAGAGTGTGTAGTTTTAGGGCATTCATCTGTTCATATAGATATCTAAAACACAATTGTTGAATATTTCATTTCTAACAATTTACCAAAACTATACATTGCCTTTAGATGAAAACAATACATTCAAATTTAGTGTGAAAGCCTAGGACCAAGTTTGATTAACGATTTTATTATTTTAGTTTGTCATTGATTCGCTTGAAAGTATTACATGGGCTTTGGTGGCGTTTTTTTCGGAATCCCGTTTGTTGCGCAAAGCATATACTGCAAAATAACACGCTGAAACTATATGATTAGTTTGAACTTATTTTGTCTCAAATCTGAATTAATCTGATTATATATTTTACAACTGAAATATTAACGAAAACATTATTCACCAACTGACACTGCAGATGCAAATACCACTGTGTGTATTAATGCACATATTATTATCGCTAAAACGTCAATTTTATTTATCTCAGGGTCAACGTACCTATAATCAATAGTTTCTTGTAGTAATACTCTTAACAAATCTACAAATACCACTCTACATTTTGTATTTGCAAAGCAATGATGAATAAAAACCCTAATTTTGGTAACATATTTAAATCAAAGCGCAGATATATTATTTATCATAGTAATATCAAAATTTAATCGTCGCAAATTCATGGTAATCATATTGGGTCATTAGGCTCTTTTTAAATGTATGTATTACTAGCTATTGTTTTTTCACATTCGAAATAATGTTTGTATTGTTACTTTATCATCACAACAAATGTGTAGATTTCAAATTGCACATTCAACTGTCACCAAGGACTTTTATTATATCGTCACCAATACGTCTGTACATAAAGTTGAATGAATAGTATTCATACGGAAAAAATAATTACCGTTTGACTGCGAACGACGAGTATGATACAAGCCACGTAGAATCCTATTAATGTCTTCTCCATGTTGATAAAGGCCTTCCTCTTGGTAGAAAAAGCTCAGCAATCGTAAGATATAATCTCTCTCGACTCTTTGTCTTCCACTTTCTTTGACAAAATATGACAATGGTTTTTTTTTCTTTTAAAAGAAAGCGCTTAACTGAAGGTTTTTAGACTGAAATCACGACAAAGCGTTGGTGAACTAAAACACACGATGTTCCAAAATATGTCTGAAGCGTGGTTCTCTCATCAATACATTATTTCGATAAAGAATCATCTTCTAGTAGTCAAATTATTCATTATTATTGGGTTACACCCATGAAACCGGAGCTGCGAATCACTAGTAACCGACTACAACTAAATGAAAACCGCGTGATGAAGACTGCTACCAAATAATCCAATGCCGTCATTTCGCTAACTCATTACCGTGTCTGGTTATAAATAATTGACTGATTGGTAAACAAAGCTGGGTTTACTCGTTAACCAAACCGCCGGTGGCCTGATGGGGTCGTACCAATACAGTTATCGCTATTGTCATAATTTGGACAAGAGGTTCGCTCAGAGTGCAATATGATATTTTTGTGTGTTGTGACACGTACGGGTACGGTAGTCGTGTACACCGTATTTTGGCCCCTCCCCACTTGAAGAGCAGCGTTATCTTGTTCTGAAGGAGATTTCACCAGGAAACTTACGGTGACGCAGATGTACGTTTATGTGGTGCATGCTGCCATGTGAAATAGCACACATGCCTGAATACGCCCAAATAATATTGACGTCTTTGCCAAACACGTAACAAAATAATTTTACTTTCTGCGATGACGCCTAAGTGCCAGCAACACACAATTCTTACTCCAAACTTCGAGTGTGAGAAAAAATATTGTGGGGTGTCCCCTCCCAGTACACTCATGCTCATAATTATGGAATATTTTAGAGACATTTTAGAAGTTGTCATTTTTCCGTGAACGGTACATCTGGGATTGATATTTGCTCATCCCTGGTGAAACAATTATAATCTAAGTATTTCAGGAATGCTGAGCATTTTGTAGCGTCCGACTCGACGCTAAAACCTGTGTTTAAACATGGCGGTATTCAGAGTTGTTGTTGAGTCACGTGGTGGTTACGCGCGTTATTAGACTTGTAGTAGACTATTCTGATGTTAATTTAATGATAATTGACACATAAAAATTTATCAGTTTTTTGTGTTGTTTCTTAAATTACTTTAATTTGATATTTTTTTCATGATTTTTGGTGGATTTTAAAAAAAATAAATATATAATTGTTATTGCGCTCAAATGTATTTTAGTTTTTACTTAAGTAATCTCATGAAATCCAAAAATTGCTTCACAAACTGCGTTTTTGTGAAATAAACACTTATCTTGAAAATTTTGGACGATATAGGAGAAAGAACTTAAGTATCAACAAGATATTCCATAATTATGACCAGGAGTGTAAGTTAAATGTAGACATAATGTGATTGTTGATAAAAAAAATGTCCTTAAAGACATTATGTAACTTGTGCCCAGTCCACTTTAAAAATGGTCAAACTTTGATATCTGAGCTACGTGATAGTGTTTGAATGGACAAATATATTCCCAAGAACATGAAACTTAAGACAGTTATGCTGTCACTCACAAAATATGTACAGATAAGTATTAGCACATGAATTAATAGCCTGTGGACAGAATTTCTGTAACACATCAATCTTTGGGAGAAAACTGGAATGGTATGTCATTGATTTTACTTTTTCAAAGCACTTAATGATCCCTTTGAATTGCAAATTTTGAGGGCTTAATTTTTAGACCTTATCAAAGTCACTAATAGCATGCATGAAGGATTATGAAGCTAAGAATTTTGAAAACTGAAAACAGTGTCAAATGATGCCTTTAAGATCTAAAAATGGGTTGACTCTCGCTTACCTCCAATGGTCATTAGTTTGTTAAAACAATGGCCCCCCAGTTTAAACGTTGAATGGTATGAGGAGTTAATATACCAGATGGAACTATCAATCGTATATTGGATACTCGTTGATCTTTAGGCCGACAACCAAACAGATACGCCATGAACCGATAAAAATATCTCTTTCAGAAAAAAAGAACACAACCTAAGGTTGTGTTTACAAATAGAAAAATTGGCCTGCTCGGCGACCGGGCGGCGAATGTTTAGCCAATTTCGCCCGGTCACCGAGCGGTAGCCGCCGAGGCACTGCTGGTTTTGGGGGCATCGGTGGGTCGCCGCTGAAGTTTTAGCGTGCAGTTAAAATTCTGGCGGCGCCTGCTCGATTTTACTCGCCGCCCAAAACACGCCAGGTGTCCGGGCGGTCACCGTGCGCTCGCCGCCTAAAACATGCCCGGTGTCTGGGCGGTCACCGGGCGCTCGCCGTCCGGGCATCGACCTAATCAAGTAATCACCGTCGAACGATTTATGTTAAATATGTTACTTGTTGTTGTTGTTGTTGTCGGTTTTAACGGTGCATATCAATCGACCGATTATTCACGCCGATCAATCTACTTTTCGAAGCTGTTTAAATAAAAGGCTGCCGAGCGTCGCCGCCCGGTCGCTGTTGGACAATCAGTCGGTCACTGGGCGGTAAGTTTAAAATCGGTCAGCGTCTGGACGGCGCCTGCTCGATTAACCCGGCGTCTGTCCGGCCACCGCTTGTTTTTAAAAGTGACGATTTGCGTATTTCACATGAGACAACAGCCATATTTCGAACGTAAATTTCAAGTAGGCTGTATTTATTCCTGTAGCTGTTATTTCAGCAATATGCCAAAAGTGAACAGGAAAACCCGAGGGTACTGAGGGGGAAGAAGAAGTTGGGACGTCTGAAAAAGGCAAGGAAGGGCAAGGCGATCATGACCAAGTTTTGACTTAAATCGATCGGTGACCGACAGGAAATGACAGGGAGCGTCGCTAGGGCTATACAGCAGGCTATAAATCGGTCGGTCGCCGCTTTATTTGTGACTGTAGCCTTAGCGATATCCGGACATGCGCCGAGCAGGCACCATCCATCCCGATGCCGACCAATTTTGAATTCACTCGCCCAGTGACTGACCGATCTCCCAGCGTCAACCGTTCGGCAACAGGGTGGCGACCGGGTGGCGACCGCTCTGCAGCCTTTGTTTTAGCGGCTTCGACTTTTGACCTAAATCGTTCGAAGGCGACCGCTCGATTAGGTCGGTACCCGGGCGGCGCCCACCCGGGCACCTGGCGTGTTTTGGACGGTGAGTAAAATCGAGCAGGCGCCGCTAGAATTTTAACTCCGCGCTAAAACTTCAGCGGCGACCGACCGATGCCCTAAAAACCAGCGGTGCCTGGGCGGCTGCCGCTCGGTAACGTCCGGGCGAAATCGGCTAAAAACTCGCCGCCCGGCCGCCGAACAGGCCAATTTTTGTATTTGTGACCACAATCAGGCACTCCTCAGCGTGCTCCACAAGAGACAACAGCTAGATTTTTGTACAAAGTTTTCTCAAAAAGGCCATATGTAATTTTTACAGTTTTCATTGAATAAAAAAGCCAAAAGCACAGGAGAAAACCAATGGAGCAGGGGGGAAAAAGCTGTATTGTTAATGGCCGTAGTGGAGCAACCACAGAAATATAACCAGGTTGCCAGTGAAAAATATTCCCGGAGGAGCCCAGTGGTCCGCCGCCAGTACGCATTTATACCTGCAGGGTCCTACCGATCACCGGCGAGCTACCGGCCAATTTCTTTAAAAATTGTCCGATGGCCGGTGGGAGACCGTCAAATCGCCCGAGGACCGGTGGGGGACCGTCTGATGGCCGGTGGGAGACCGCCAAATTGCCTGTTGACCGGTGGGAGACCGTCCGGGAATCGATTAGTCATCAGTCGGTTACTGCCCGGTCGCCGCGCGGAGAAGCTCCCTCGATTTTGCCCAGTTTTGACTTAAATCGATTGGTGACCGACAGGAAATCGACAGGGCGCCGCCCGAGCATCGCTAGGGATTTACAGCCCGCTCAACATGCTCCAAGAATCGCTAGGCGATGCTTAAATTCCAGTGGCGACCGAGCAGGCTATAAATCGGGCGGTCGCCGCTTTTATTTGTGACCGTAGTATAAAATACTTATTCAAGTTCAACATGACACATACTTTTTAAAGCTGAAGTTTAGTTTTGGGGATGTTTGGTTATTTGAAAGCTTTATGCCCCAAGTCATACCTGCGAATAATAGATTCTGAATGTCTTTAGTTTTTTTTAATATAGAGTTAAGAAAAATCTCGGGGGGGGGGACCCCCGAGATTTTTCATTAATTAATTAAAATAAAAACTAAAGACAAAAAGAAGGTTATATGAGTTATACCTCATCTGAAAGGGCAGAGTCTCTTCTTTTAGATGAGGTTTAACACATGCAACCTTCAAGCCTTTTTAACCCTTTGGATGCTATAATGTAAAATATAGTCGAAAATCTCGGGGGTCCCCTCGAGATTTTTCATTAACTAATAAAAAAAAATAAAGACATTCAGAATCTATTATTGCAGGGTTATGACTTTGGGACATAAAGCTTTCAAATAACAAAAAAATCCCCAAAACTAAATTTGGGCTTTAATGTTTTGTTAGCGTTAACACTGTAGATGCAAATACTGTGTGTACATAAGCGATCAACGGCAAGTAAAATTTGCCCAGTACTCTATTTTCTGGAACAAATGATAATTTCCTTTGATTACTTTTATGTCTCAATCTGTAATTGTTTATTGCTTACTCAATAAAACTGGACAGCCTAAGTGAACAATAAATATATATATTTTAATGTAAATCTTGCTTTCTAAGCCAGCTTTCGAAGAGAAGCACGATGTGAGGACAGAACTATTTCTTAGGCTATAACTTACAAATGATGATAAATTTTGGCAGTATACATGCACCCTTTACTTTTGATATTGTGTCTGGAGTGCAAGGATAAAGGGACACGAATTCTCAGTGCCTCCTAGAAATGTCGCAACCAATTTTATGTATGTCGACTTAAATCAACTTCGGCGAGAGATGAACAATAACGGGTGTGAAATTAAAACGCTCACCGCTATGAACTCTTTACACGCTGTTGAAAATGGCATTTTTTTATATAGATGTTACTATAACACAAAAGCTACTTTTATGTTTCCTGTACAAAGGTAAAGGAGATAACTAATTATCATAATTGCTTCATTCAATTGTACGATTGTGTACAGATGCAACATTAGCAGCCAAAAGGTTAAAACGGCACGATGATAAATGAAATCATTAAGTGTATTAACGTGTAATGAGTGAAGTTCTCTTGTGTTCAAATAGAACCCATTAAGACCACCCCTGTCCCACCTGACAATGATTTAAGGGGAGGATCTACGGGCGTACTTGGAGGGAGTGTTTGGGGTGTTAAAAATAAAATTCAACCAGTTAGTTTTAATTACGTAAGGGAGTCTACAAGTTGTACAAGCATAGCTTCATAGGAGGCCTCCTCCTACTTCAATTTATAATACTTTGTGGTTGTATATACAGTATAAATAATGAACATACACTATGTGGACGTTCAAGATGTATGTATTGCTTTATATCATTTCTGATTATATCTTGTAATAAATGTATACTCATGTATTCTGTTGTTGAAATACGAAATAAAACGAATCAATCAATCCCCCATTACAAAACACAACAACCTAAACACCCCTTTTCTAGGAAAACGCCCCTTTAGAAAAGACAAAAATGCATCTACGAAAAAAACCAGCGTTGTCGTCGCATCAATTTGCACCATAGCAGTTTTCTTTCAGACCAGACGATTTTTTTTTGTTATTCCATCAACTTGATGAACTACCCCCCCCCCTTTCAATAATCCTGGGCACGCCTGCGGAATGATGGAATAGTTTCATAGTTATGTCTGGAGGGAACTAACCATCCAAAAATACAGAACCAATCTTCCAATTTCGTTATGAAGTCTGTTTCATCATACCGGATATACTGTAAACATTCAACCCGTAAGTACACCACTACATTTATGTAATTCATTTATATCAATCATTAATGAAATTATGATAAGAATTCTTCTGTCTCACACAGCGTGTTGACCGGCTGAAGCCAGGGTAAAATCTAAGGAGGGGCGAAATCCGTCGGGAAAATTTTACCCGCCAATTGCTTTTACGTAGGCCAAATTGCAGAGGCTCAAACAGTAGCCGACATGTAGTGTGGCGGGAGCACGTGAGACACAAAAACATCGTGTTGCCTCCAAAAAAGTACTAGCAATACAACTAACCAATGCGCGGTCACCACCTCTGCCACCAACCCCCACATCCCCGCGAGGCCGCGCCCCTGCTGAAGCACATTAACTTTCCAGTTTCGCGCGATAACGAAAAGCAAAGAAAGAACAACATGGACCCTTGCATGTTTATGCCGCGCAACTCGTCCAACACATACAAACCACCCCCCAAGCACCACCCGGGCCCCCCGCCGCCCTGCGTAGCACCAGGCGCCTCCTTCTGATACGTCATACACACACAGTACAGAATTAGTTGGCTAACCATACACGATGACACCGCCCCAATGCCCCCGCCCAAGAACAAAGTAAAACCTCACTCAATCAACCCTACTCAAAATACTCTCGCACATTCGTCTCACCACATCGATACCAAGAGGGGTGTATTATAGATCATTATCATAGTGACGAATTATAGTACTTCGATTATCCAACAACTTACTAATTTTAGTTAGTACGTAGTAATTGCTCATGCCCCCGCTCACGCCTATGTCTTGGACCTATATATGCTAAATATTTTATTCAGGATGTGATATTAGACCATGCGAGTTAACTAAGGTTTTGCGTATTATAGCGTACTCCCATGAGGGGAATTTTGTAACATGACGGAAAGCAAGAAAATATGACGCCCATTATGGATACAGAGAACTATAGTAATAAATTCCGCGATAGTACGGATGTGTTGTCTTGTAATGTACACTGTTAAAAAAATTATGTTAGGCGAGTAAGCCAAGTATTGATAATCATGATTATATTGAGCAATAATAATAATAATGATAATAATAATATCAATAATAATAATATAAAGAATAATAATAATATAATCATATAATAATAATATAAGTAATAATAATAATGAATAATTAATATGATATATAAATGAATAATAATAATAATATCATCAATGAATCAATACTCAATATCATCATCGACATCATCACCATCATCGTTCGAGTCAATCAATCAAATCAAATTAATGCAATCATCAATCAATCAATCAGATCCAATACGATACAATCCATCATCATCATCAATCATCATCGCCTATCATCATCACATCATCCTCATTATTACTATTAACATCTTAATGGTCTTTATATTTTTGCATAGACAACATACTGCTCTATCCGAGGTCGCGTGCAACTATCGATTATGCAGTTTCCACAGGTCCTCGTTTCTCTTCTATTCTAGCTGGCTGAGCAGAACCCAATCGCCTATGCGCGGGTGCTAGAAGAACCCCGGCCTATGGCAAGATCCTATGGGCTACATCAAACAGTCCGACAAATGAATACGGCTTCGTCTGCAAAAAGAAAGCCAGTCGTTTTGTATCCGGTCGAGGTGTACCGGAGACCACACGACCGTTGTTTGTCAAATTAAAGTGTTAAGGATAGGGCTAACATTGATGGAGTTCTAATTGTAAAAAATTGTCAAACGTCTGATATCTGAGCACATAGACGTTTTCAAAGGCACAAATAATACCGCTCAAATAACAAAAGTTGGAAAGTTACTGCACTCGAGCAAAAGTTATTAACATGAATAACAATAAAAACTCGGGGCGAGTTTATTAACATGTAACTAGGTGAACACACAGTCATTCTATGGAGAAATGGACAAGTGAATCTGCAAGCTTACATTTTCACTTTAAAGCAATAAATAATCATTTTGAAATATAATTTTTTTGCAGGGCTTATTTTTTAGACGCTCATGCAAAGCCTGGTAGCATGGGGAATCATGCGGCTCAGAGTTTTTTAACTGTGGTAAATGTAGCCAGATACTTTAAAAGTTCGATGACATTATAGTTTGCAAACTGCCATATTCATGTTTCGGCCTCTCACACACTCGCCAGGCCTTCCAGATTTTGTTTTGTGATATGTTCAAATGAAAATGCAGTTCACATCATATTATTATATCAAGCAGGCTTCTAATATACACTTAATCAATCCAGCACTGTACTTAGCCTTGGCAGCATGAGTCTCGCGAGTTAAAAAACGATAACAAAACCAATAGACGAAGCAATAAATCAACTTCCTCATCTTCACATCTGAAATGTATTTTTCTCAGCAAGCTGTTACAATTGTTAAATATACATCCTTTTTTTTTACGCTGATGATTGATTCCACAGTCACTGTCAAATGCTGCCGTAAACCTTTTTTACTACATGAGTGCGTGCTTGAATACTTTAAACATTAATATATTTTGTTGACAATTATGTGGAAATGACACGCGGTGTATTTCCACAAAAATGATTCTCGTTATTGTTAATGTCAACACACCCTCCCCATTCTATGTAATTATTGCTTAATCTGTTAATCGTCTTGCTTTTCCTTCTCCTGTGGTAATAGTTAAATACTTATGCTGATTTGGTAGTGTCAGTAATTTGGTCTGATTTGTGTGGTGCATTAGCGTTTGCAAGCTCTAGTGTTAACGCTTATGCTGCAACCGACTCTATGATGGTCATGTTTGCACTTGTATTTCGCGTACATGTAATTTGTGACTATATGAAAGATCGTATAAGCAGCCTTTTTTCCTTTGTACTCTGTATACTCCTTGACAATGGTGACATGGTAATTGTAGCGTCTTGGGAAATTGTGCACATGCATGAATGAAAAAACTGAAAAAAAAAGATCCGCTAGCACTGTACACTCCACACGTCTATTGGTCGATCTGATCAAAATGAAAAATAAATAAATGCTGAAATAATGCAACACAACGCAAGAATTCGTTAATTTTAATATGTGTTGTTTAATCAAACTCCACTTGCAAATATTTCTTTTGTATTCATATTTCCTACATGCTCTAAAGCAAATAAAGTGATAAAATCTTATTTCATACTCCATTGTTTGTTCTTTTGTAGTTGTGATTTATTAACTTTCCTCATTGGGATAGCACATTGAATATCTAATTTGCTTTTG
>JZLH01S0522606.1:16630-34285 GCA_001188425.1 Eucidaris tribuloides
CGAGATTTTTTTTACTATATTTTACATTATAGCACCTGAAGGGTTAATAAGGTATTAAGGGTATATGAGTTATACCTCATCTGAAAGAGCAGACTCTGCTCTTTCAGATGAGGTATAACTCATATAACCTTTTTGCTTTATTAACCCTTTGCATGCTATAATGTAAAATATAGCCGAAAATCTCGGGGTCCCCCCCCCCGACGATTTTTCATTAATTAATCTAAAAAAAACTAAAGACATTCAGAATCTATTATTGCAGGGTTATGATTTTGGGGCATAAAGCTTTTAAATAAAAACAAAATCCCCAAAACTAAACATGGGCTTTAAAATACTTCAGAGGTGCGGAAAAATAATATCAGAAGCTGTATGTACCATTATATTGTGACTGTATATTTCAGTGTATCCATCATATTTGATTGAATTGCCGGTGGGTCAATTCAGGGGCTCGATTATGACCCAAACACGCATACATCTCAACCAATACACACGCTAACACAAACACACACAGTAGATATACACTAGCAGAAAACCACAAACGGCACATTCGGTATACACAAACATACATGGGCCCCACAGACTTGTGTTTATCTGTGTGTTTCAGTATTACTCTTTTCTACATATTTTTCTACATATCGCACCACAATGCAGATTTGTGTCTTTATGGTGTATACAGTTTTACCAATGAATTACAAGGGACAGCTCATTGAGACCTCGGAGTATCCTATGTCTTATTGATTGATTGATTGATTGATTGATTGATTGATTGATTGATTGATTGATTGATTGATTGATTGATTGATTGATTGATTGATTGAATGATTGATTGATTGATTGACTGAGTTTCCTCTATTAGCCCTAATATATAACTGTTTTGTAGAAACAAAATACAATTGATCACACATTATATTGCCATTTAAGCATTGATTTTTTTTATTCAGTTATTGCATTTGCTTATTTATCTATTTATCTATTTATTTATATATATATACATATATATTTATTTATTTATTTATTTATTTATTCATTTAGTTATTCATTTATTTATACATTCATTCATTTTTAAATTTCCAATATTACATTTCTCTGGGTTAACTTATGCAACTTATACATAGATATTAATAATAACAATTTTATAATTAATCATTCAAAAACTTTCTGAGGTACATGGATCTGATGTAGTTTGCATGTTTGTCAAAGATTGTTATTGTTGTGCATAAAGAATTTGCTAAAACAAAAATGGAAGTGAGTGAACCTACCTAAGCAAAGCAAACAAGGCCCAATATGGTTGCCAAGAATATTTACCACAGTACAATAATAATAGTAGACGATAAAACTGAAATACATGAAGATACAATGCAGAAGTAAAGGAGATGAGAAAGGCTTGGAGAAGCAGTCAATGAAGTTGTAATTTCAAGTTTAATTACACAAATGGAGAAAATGTGCTTGAAACGAATCTTATGAATTTCCAAAATTGAATGTGTCAGGGGGCATCAATTCAATCGGCGTTTGGAAGAAATGATTGCAATACAAGTAACTACCGCCACCTAGGAATTCTGAAATACTTACTGCACACATTAATAAACATTGCTTTTAACGTTATTTATTTATATATTATTTGATTCACGTATTTCAGTTTATAGAGAGATATAAATACCAAACTCGGTTCCAGGTTGACAAATTATGTTCTGGTACGGGGTATAATGTGAAAATAAGTTAATGAGGGAAACCTCTTACAGGACGTAATATATTTGTATTCCTTAGTTTAAAGACTGGGTTCGGGATTTGCACGCCAGAAAACGTCAAAATGAATGGAAACAGCTCAAATCGTTCACAATGTGAAGATTATAAATAAACATATGTCATAAAACGTTTGGGTAGACTACGTAGTTTTGTCGAAAATCTACACCGTTAAAGTTCAAATTTTGCAAGTGCCGGACACCTTCCGTTAGTTGCAAAATTGTCCGATCAGCCGTTAGCCAAAGGTCGCGCGGAGTTTAGCCGTGTAACCAATCAGTGTGCTCCACTGGTCGTGCGAACATAAACGTAACTGTGATCTGCAATTTGAGCAAAATTTAAACTCGCGGAAAGAACAATATTCTGGTAGCAAATCGTTATATTTTTTTTTTACTCATAAAACAACAAGTTCGTGACGTATGGATCTCAAACTTTCAACACATCATTTGTAAGTACTTAACTACCGTTTGGTAATGATGATAAAGGGAAGTGGTGGTCTTGCAAATCCTGAAATCTATATTAATGCATTTTGAATTGCTATCGTTAGATTGATAGCTAATATAATTACCTGAAACAATATATAACATAAAATAAAACAAGTATATGAAAGAAAGATGATAGACCAAGTAGATCGATAGGTAGGTTTGATAGATGGGCAGATAGGTGGCCAAATTGATGGATAGATAGATAGATAGATACATTCATACATACATACGTGGATAGATAGATAGATAGATAGATAGATAGAATGTGCATTAAGCTCCAAGGTCTATCGGGGTACGTTACGATGGATTACATCAGAAATAAGATAAACCTTTCCAAGATCCCCAAGTGAGTTGTATTTAGGATTTAAAATTTAATGCTTTTCTTTATTATTAACTCATGGTGTTCAAAATGGGAAACAACAAACAATAAGTATTATAAACGTACAATATAAAATTTGAAAATACAATCAGTTTATATACATGTATGTTTTACATGATACACACAAATACAATAGATAGAAAATGAATGTTAAGCTACCTACTCGGTATGCAAAAAAAAAATACAAAATTTCATAAAACCGTATTTGTTGTGTCAAGAATAATACAAATATAATCATTTACACTGCATTTACACGCTTGGTTTTTTTCTCAGGACAGAAAAGAAAAATAGATGAATAGATACAAATACTTTCATGGGCGTGGTGAATCATATAACAAGAATTGATAGTTTCTACCAACCTTTTGTTGGGAAAGCTTATGGAAGAAAGCTAGCTAGCAAGATCCATTAGGTTGGTAGAAGCTATTTTTTGTTCTAAGACAAACAGATGGATAGATAGATAGATAGATAGATAGATAGATAGATAGATAGATAGATAGATAGGTAGGTAGGTAGAAAAGAAAGACGGAAGGAAAACTCAATATGTTGACATGATCGTTACCATAATTCAAATATTCACCGCAAATTTACCGCACACTAGCGTGTAGTCAAACACACATAATTATCTTTGTTGCTTGTGACGAATTGCGACTGTAAAATAACGTATTTAGTTCGTCCATTTTGAGCGCGCAAACTATTTCGTATTTAGCTTGTGCATCGGTCGACTAGATAGTTTCAAATTCAACTTGTATTGAATTTTTGAAATAAATTGGTTAACGAAATATAAAGTATATAATGTCTCACTGTCTATTGATAAATTATTTGAAAAGTACAATAAGGTAAGTAACAGGATACATATTGACGTTTTAAAAATGTATTGCAATAGAGGTGACAATCGATGATATGCACTTGAGAAAAAAAAACTGGATTCGACCTGATCAACTACTACTCCCAAAATCACTAGTCTCTTTTCAGATGTTTGAAAAGATAGGATTGTCCAGTTTCATCGCATCTGATGTTTCCATTTCCTTGTTTTCCCGTAACTCCTTCATCGCGTCAGCATCCAGTGAGGCGTATACGGTGGCCTCCTCTGTCCTTATGGGAGGCTTGCCCGGAGGGTGGGGTCGGCCATGTGACACTTCGATGTAAATCAACCCATCGCTGTCCTGGATTATCGGACAATTAAGAAAAAAGTACAAGGCACGTAATAAGTTCTCTGCCCTTTCACTTTTAGTTCACGTGTATATATTTGCAGGATATCACTTGTCAATAGGTATATGTATTAAATATAATATATATAGTCGCAGGGTATGTGACTTGGGGTAAGACACTTGGGGTACCAGAGAGTGGCAGATGGACTAGCATATTTCCAAAGGAGTGGAGGTGGTGCACTCCAAATGTCTAGAATTTATATGGCCCGTGAAGGGTGGGGATAAAGTCATAGTATAGACCCTGATCACTGATCTACGACTATTAACCCCCACAGATTTACCTCTCCCACCCTTTAAAAGACTATATACATTTGTAATCTATCAAAAAGTTATGTTAGGTCGGAACGCATTGACTATGGTCTCTGCACCAAGTGTATCTGCTTTAGTGGAATGACAATAATGTTCGCCCACATTTTCAAGATCATACAAAATATACTCAGTAACTATTTTATATAGTGATTTTTTGTGTGTGAGCCAAGCTTGTAAGATCCATTATTGTTTATTTTGGCTGCTAACTTACTCGTCGACCATACTGTAATTCCATGTTAGCTGCATTTTCAAGTCCGTATGTCTGGTTTGTGAAATCACCGTGGGATCCTGAAAGCACAACCGAAGAAAAAAACGAACATTAAGTTGATAAAATACAAGGGACGTGTATGTCTAAAATAACAGGTATTGCATTAATTCTTAATATTTTGTGTGTATTTTTATATTTGCATGGGGCAATATTGTTCTCTATGCGTTTACATTTTATTTGTTAATTAATTAATCCACTTAAAACCGTAAATGTATTAGAAGCTGAAGTTGTACTGGAATATTTACAGTTATTAACTATTAGCTGGATTGCCGGTGAAGTACTGTTCTGATGTTAGTATCAACCTTTCAAAATGATATAATTCACTGGTAACCGTGTGAACAGACAAAGAAAGTTGTACTTATGAGAAACTAAATAAATGCTATATACACGTACAGTATTATTAAGTAATAACAACTATTACTTGAAAAGTACAGTCGTGAACTTAAAATCCGACTGGAAAGTTTTGCAGTGCATAATTTATCAATTCGAATAAAAGTTTTTAAAAGATGTCTGTTTTCGTTTTTTTTATTAAGGAATGTGGAATAAGTAATGTGTAGAACAAGTCTAAACGCCAAAATCAAATTTCTCTACGAATGTCAGATCTTTGTGATTCGCTTCAAAATAACCTGATTTGAACTTGGGCTTTAAGTTTGTTTCGTGGCATGTTCATTCATACCTACCTGCTGTTTCTATATGACAACTGCACCGCCTCTTTGTGACAAATCTCACAGCAATAATGATCAGAAAAACGAGTATGGTGATAACCAATATCCACGTTACAATCGTCATCCAAGGCACAGCGTTCCGTGATGGGTACGTTAGATCTATGGGTGCATAGTAAATAGGTAAATATGCCAGCAGTAAGTTAAAGGTTTGAAATGCAGTGGTAAATGACCAGCTGTAACAATGTCACAGGCACAAATATTGGCTAGCAGCCCTTATCCGAATCAAATTCATGACGACCAACCAATGCGTTGCCTTTTCACCTGTTGCTGAAATGTTTACTGACACACGATTTGGGGGTGAAATACAGCTAAACTAATCACTGGAGTTCAAAACCTGCGATTTGCAACTTTGTGCGGTTTTTGCAAAACCATTATTATAAGTACTTTCGTAACGGAGAAAACACTTACCTGTGAGAAGCACTGGTGCACTACACAGTTCTCGACTATAACTTACAACCGTTATGTTCAGAGCAGATCGAAGCTTGAACTGATCACCAGATTTGTAGCATTGGCGCTCTCTTAGTTGACTGCAGTTGATGTTTATGGATGTCAGACTAAACTTGAAACACACATCTTCAGGAATAGGATATTTAGGAGAGGAACCTTCAAGGTTTACTATTCCCATCTGTGTGTCATGGATAACTACTATTCCTGAGCGAGCAAAGAAAAGATTAAATTGTACCAATTGGGAGGATATCATTATACTTCATAAAAGTAAGATTTACGTCAAGTGTAAATGGAAGGCAAAGTACAATTTGAATCATTGCACTGGACACGTCTCGCGACAAAAAAAAAATACATTCACTTTGTAAAAGAAGTTGAAACTGGATTTCATCCCGCAAACTCCCTGTTAACCAGACATTTCACCAAATTAAACAAAAATGGATATCAACCTCTATAGTCGTACTAAGTAGATGAAGTAAACAAAATACAAATTTGGTTCAAATCAATCTATCGGTGTAGATGGACGCCTAACTCCGGACGCCAGACGCCTCACACATATTAAAAATATGCCAGTCGGACTGGAAGCACGCAACGAATTCGCCAGAAATTAAGGCAAATTGGGACATCTTATCATTTATTGTGTGATGTGTAGAAACAGTAAGGTTGTTTACATAAGGTTTAAACTCTATACAATTAATCTAAGATAACACAAATGATACTACTCGAAAAACTTACCATAACCTTTTGGTGATGCGGCTGCAGGAATGAAACAAAAATGCAAAAAAATACATTAACGTCAGTTGAGGAGGAGGAGGAAAGAGAAGATAAAGATAAGAAGAGAGGAAGAAGAAGTAGAAGAAGAAGAAGAAGAAGAACAAAAACAACAACAACAACAACAGCAACAAGACAAGAAGAAGAACAACAACAACAAGCAGTTAGAACTATGTTTGAAATCGTAATAATTTCACGTTGTCGGTTATTCATAACTTTTTGGAGACGCAGAATTGACATAAGCTAAACAAATACTCCAATATATTCGAAAACATGTACACCCATACACACACGCACGCAAACAAAAACACATACACAAATACACGCAAATGCACACACACTGAATATGCAAACAAATAAACGCACAAGCAGCACTCAAATAATTATATAATTGTGTTTCAACCTTCTGCTATCCCATTGTCATTGCATATTTCTTTCATTACTTCATAATGAAATAACAACTCATCAGCATTACGCATATTTCTAATTTATCATGATTAAGAAGAAGAAACAACAACAAGAAGAAGGAGAACAAGAACAAGGAGAAATGTCTTTCCTTCAAATAAAATATTTACCAACGAATCATGATATTAAGAATTAAAGACACAGGGTAACATTGTGGAGCTCCAAATTAAAAAAAAAAGTCAAGCTTTTATATCTGAGCGACATAGTACTGTTTGAATGGACAAATAAACACTCTAGAATACAAAAGTTTTGAAATTTATGCTGCCACTGGCAAGATATTAATGAATAAACAATTAGTACTCGGGCCGAGTACAAAATAGCCTAGATCTACACACAGTAAGTCTATGGGAGGAAATGGGCAGGTGAATCCGGTCAAATTACGATTTTCACTTTTTTAAAGCACTAAATAATCATTTTGAAATACAATTTTCAGGGCTTCATTTTTAGACCTTATCAAAGACACTTGGAGCATGCAGGATTATGTAGCTCACATCTTTTTAACTGTGGTAAATGTAAAAATCGTAATTTACAAAATCACGTTCATTCGTATATCAACATAATTGCCAAACATTAATGAAACAAAGTGACAAATCTAGATGAATTTAAATTATCGATAACAAATAGGGACAATCCGCCATAAGAAGGAAAGAAAAGATGAATTACTTACGAGCAGTTGAAGCAACAATCGTCTTGCCAACGCTGCTTTCATCCAACTTGTTTCTGGAAGTGACTGAAATGTTGTACCACGTAAGTGGTTCCAAGTCCTCAAGCACAAATGTAGGCTCCTCTATATTTGATGTACGCTTACAAGACGTATTTTCTTCAGCAGTTGAACAGTACTTGATCAAGAACATCTGCTTGGAGCCGCCACCAAATCCCGGTTGCCAAGTAACGAGCAGCGAAGATGAGCTTAATGTTTCAACCGTGACACTAATTGGGGGATCAGGTACAGCTGATATGGTGGCAGAGAAATCCAGTCCAAATAATGTTAGTTGCAAAAAAAAATTAACCGTCTATGCATGTAGTTTATGTAAGACAATACGTTTTCACACACACACACACACACACACACACACACACACACACACACACACACACACACACACACACACACACACACACACACACACACAAACTGTTAAGGACTTCCATCTTATTATTGTAGCATCATTAACTACGGAACTCCACTGCATGCCCAGAAACAAAATGACATACAACCTTAAGGTTCCTTACGAAGGAGATACCGTGACACATTTAAAAGTATGTCTGTGATCTGAGGTGGATGTGAGAGCATGCCCTGACATTGTTTAGTGTGGCAAACTTTGTTGAACTGTTTCAAAACATCAAAAAAAAAGTACAGCTTTTCAAATAACTGTTATCTCCAGCTTAGTTTATGTATATAAACTGTTGATTTTTTTTACTACCCGATTCCTGTTGATTTAACGTGTATTATAGGTCAGTGGGCTGAAGGAACTTATAGATGGTCGAATCACATAAACGTATCAAAGAAGCACTAAGCAAATTACTGTCATGGATTTAAACATGTACAATACGCCATCACCTTTTGTGCTTAAAATATCAACCATTGAACCCTGAAGTCGTGGGAGGATATGAACAATTTTCTGACTGGCCACTGGAACTTTCTATTAAATTAAACTATGCTAATTATCTGGTATATATTAGCTGGTGACATAAAGTTTGCTAAGTTATAGTGTTTTGGTTTATCGGTATAGTTTTGGCCAAACAATGTTATAATCGCGTAACATTATTAACCTCTTGCTGAAACTGTACTTACTGTATTGTTGCAGATCAAATGTCGCAAAATCTTCACCCAGCTCATTGGCAGCTACACATTTGTACAGTCCATAGTCCGAGTATCTAACGTCCGAGATGATCAGAGTACCACTGCTGCGAGTTGAATTCACAATGGAGGCAACGTGTTTGCTTATTCGATGCGATTCATTTACTGATCGGTTGTCACCATACACCCATTCAATTTTACTGGCTGGAGGATTAGCATCCACATTGCAAATCATTTTGACAGAGTTGTCTCCTCTCGAAGAAACGAGTTTTGGCCTGTTGGTGATCGTAGCGGGATCTATAAGTGTAAAGATGGTCAATAGGATAACCTAACAAGTTGTACATTCAATGGCTGATTTATTGATAGGGCTCACGGTATGGAAAGATGGACAAGCTGTCGGGCCAGGACTGGGCTGGTTATAATACTTCAAGCTATACGTTTTGTACAAAATGTAGTGTTGTATTAGAATGTTGGTAAGGACTATAGAGATAGCGATATAGACATCCAGGCATCCATGGTTATGAGTGAAGATAGTTCAATAGACCCTGGGATCGACACAGAATGATTTCTAGGGTATAGTTGGGAGTTGAGGGTAAGTATAGTTTGGGTGAACAGAAAAGGGTGGTGATATATTGAGCTACAGACAAGGAAAGTTAAGGATTGTTAATTTTATTTCTGTGAAAGCTAACATAAAGCCTATAAAGCATTATAATTATTTTCATCTGAGTCCCTGGAGTAAGTAGACACGTGGCCAACACACCAGGTTCGCATCCCTTTCTTTTTCATGAATTGTGGTGAGTTCTGTTACGTACTTAGGTGTGTCAATTTCAACGAGGTGCCTTCGGTTTCAAAGCGTCCTATCTGAAGGACAAGGTGATGGGAATGATGTCATCAAATTCACTGTTCGACTTTTCTACAAAGAAAATTTTTAGGTCAAATTTTTCATCCTTGCACTAGTGAGAGAGGAAATGCATGCAGGCCTGTGTTGCTTGATATGGGTTTGATGTGTATCAATAATCAGATAATGTGTCTTTACTGTGTATTTTGAACTACATGTACTCTCATTTAGTAATTTTATTTCAGATCTGCTAGTCGAATTGGGACACTTACAAAGAACATTGAGGGGTGCTACTATAACTTCACTGTACTGTTGTAAAGAGGAGTCTCTGGAAGTAACGCGACATAGAAGATTCCGACCGTTGTCCTGCGAGTTTGGAAGAAACGTCAAAGTACTCGTGGCGTTTGCTCGACCAATAGCGTCGCTCGATACTTGGCGAGTCGAATTAGAAGTAACGTCATGACTCCCGATAAACCAATGAAATGCAGGAGCGGGAAAACCGTTGTTGGCTGTGCAGGTAATATTCTGTGATCTATTTGTTGTGAGATTAGCACAAACACCTGACAGTTCAGGATCGTCTGGTGGTCCTGGGGTTTAAAAAAGACAAATATCAAGTGAAATCTAAAATAAATAACGCTTTATTACTTTTGGTCGGCTTGTAGATAATTAAACACAATATAAGATAAAAAATAATAATAAAACAGTCTGATCACAAAATACTTGTTTATCACATGCAATGATCAGAGGAGGATACATGCATTGATCTTAGAAATTTGTTTTTAATTGAGCTTGATGGTTTCCATTATGTATTTTGTTCAGAATCATATGGAGATTTCTTCACGACGAACGTCCCCTAGATAGCCAAGTCAAAGGTGAACGAGACCTTACCGAAATAAATTTGAAATTCACACCAGTCTTGTCTTTTATCACTGAACCATCTTGAAGTAAGATAAGAGAACATTTTCTCGTCTCAAATGTTGAACAATAGTTACTCAGAATAAGAATGGCAGATCGAATGGAAAAGTATCAAAATATGTGAAAAAAATTGAAAGTAAATTCAGTATTAATTTATCTTACAAGTTAAATTGATTTCTCCATTTTAATAAGTATCTAATATTTTACCATGCATATCTCCTATCAGACGAGCGCTTAATAGGTTTGTATATCAAGGTCCCTGAGATACAGTCATATCCTGTAAAATGATTCCCTGTGGAGTAAACCAATCCGTGGCACAAAAAAAACCGGTTAACTAAAGTTAACATGCTAATACTCCTGAGCGAACACGCACTGGACATTATCCAAAGCATACGCGTACGCAGGGGCCGGGGGTGTTTGGGGTGTTCACATACCCCCTTTTGCAAAAGGGGGGCGTTAACACCCCAAAACACCCCCTTCTCCGAAAAATACCTCCATTTTTGTCAAAAGGGAGTGTTTTAAATCACTGGCACACATAAGATAAATGGTTATTTTTTTTGCCGGCAGGAAAATTTAACCGTGCAATTTTTTTTTGAAAATTGTTTTTTGCGGACCCCGAAAATTTGTTTACCTCGATTTGAAATAAAAAACAAATTGTCGTTACTACCCCCTCCAAACCCCCCCCCCCCCCGCCCGCCTCCTCTGCTGAGCGACTTTTCGGAGGTTGACGTGACCCGAAAAAAACTTGGACTTCGGATTTGGAATGAACAATTCTCTTTAGACCAAGGTTTTGGCCGCGGATAAACCCCCCCCCCCTCCCCGGCAAAATCCTGCGTATGTCTAAGCTCCAAATACACAACATTACGACGAGATTCGAATCAAGGCTGTTTGCAAGAGATTCAACAGCCTTGTCCACCTAGGCCACGACGACTGTGTATTAAGTTACAAAAGGCTTTATAATATTAAAGCGATTTCCCCCTTAAACTTTAATATACAATACCAGGTGAATACCTCCCTGTGTGAGCCCGATGTTGGGCATTGTGCATAGCTTCTTGTCGGTTGGATCTCTCGTCGCAACGGATTAAATGGAGCTGAGCTCTTGATCGACAGGGAGCTATCTGTTATGGTTCGTGTCTCCGGTTTATTTCCGCGTAAAGGGTTACGCCAAGTGTGCCATGATTTATATGTCGCGGCGGAGTGCTTTCCAGTACTGTCATTGTGAGTGTGACGATGTTTGTCCTCCTGAAATTGATTGCCCATCCAGTTTTAGCTGTATTTCACGAGGCGGAACTGCCCATGTTGAGGTGCCAATGAAAATTTAAACAAAAAAAATATACTGGTGATTATTCAACTTGGAAGATGTCAGTTAAATATAAAAGATTTACGTCAACAAATTAAGTGCGAGAAAGATTCTGGAGGATAACATTCGAACGTAATCAATGCCAGTAAATAACTTAATTTCCCCCCCCCCCTAAAAAAAAAAAAACGATTTTGGTCTAGTATTAGCTTGACATCCTTATAATTTTTCATAGAATTTCCAATGAGCAAGTTTCTTTGTGAAACGTATACATGTGCATTAATGCTGTATAGAGACTAATCGTTATCATTCTATTTCCTGTAACATTTTTAAATTTAAAAATTATGACAGTTGTTGGGTGTTTCTTGCTTGTTTTATATGGAGGTGTTTATAACCGATCACAACAATGCACATTTGGAAATATTTGTAACATTGTAACTGGTAACACACGAATGTAAAGTACAGCGTCGAAAAGGTTAATATTGATGATATAAAATGTAAATGTGAAATATTTTTTTATTGATAGGGTTCTCAACCAAATCAACATGGAATAACAGGTAATGCTAACATTGCGATACTAAATTCCAATGAATGGTTACACCATTTTCAGGTTTTTAATCCTTGTGTGAATATTAAAAGGAGTTTAAGTACGTCTTACCCTGGACGTCGAGTCTAATGGACGTCTGCAAGGCCAATTCTGCATGTGACACCAGGCACGTTACAAGATTCATGTTATCTTCGTTGGTCGGTGTAAATGTGGCCACACTCTTGGACAAAAACCGCGCGTTTTGAACATTTACTTGCTCGTCGATGTCAAATGTTCCACGGGTTCCCTGGAAATCCCAACTAATTGTGTAAGTAGGCAGATCGACGTCTGAGACAGTACACGTCAAATTATGTGGTACTCCTGATATGACCGTCACTAAAGAATTGTTTCCATACCCGTTGGGATTGGTATCATCACATATTTTCACTTTAGTTGGCCCACCTGGAAAGAAAAACAAAACACTATACAGTTATCAAGAACGTGATCTTTTTTTCCTTTGGAAAACCTTCCATACGCGATGCAGAAAGGATTGATGACGCAACATTTTTTTGGTAAATTATATATTTATATATTATTGTACGTCGTAGAATTACGTCATAGTTCGAATTGTTATTTTAGTTCACTTCAGGATATTTTATAAGGCATTGTAGATAATTTTAATATGTAATTTTATGTACAATTCGGTAATCGGTATACTGCTGAAAAATGTAAAATCAAGTAAAACCATATTGGAATTAAATTGAATTAGCCAAAATATAAGGTACACACTGACCAAATACTGAGTACACAGCTGTTATATTTGCATTGGACTTTTGCTTGCCAAACCCCGATGGAGTTTCCTATCTTTATAATTTAATTATAAAAATACCTTTATTTCATGTTATTAGATATTGTCGGTTAAGTTTGCACTGTACCTCGACAGTGGACCTTTAATAATTTCCGTAAAATTTTACCCATAAGTGTATAATTCAAGAATGATCACAATTTAAAAACAATCCGAGCGACGTAAACTTTCATGCTATCAGTGTCTTTAATAAGGTCTAAACATGTGCTTGAAAACAACCATTTCGTGCTTGAATAGAGTACAATTTTTTTTTATTATTATCTTAAAAATCTTAAATGTTACAATTACAAGTATGCATAATTCAAGTTGGAAAATTTTGTCAGTGACAGCATAACTTTCAAATCTTTTTGTATTCTAGGATGTGTAATTGTCCATTCAAACACTTCAGCGTAGGTCATATATCACAGTTGAACCTTTTTAACTCTTAACATGCCGAAGTTGCAGATCTGCAACAAATAATACACGAAGTACAAAGAAGTTTGAATCCTCTGGCATGTTAAGAGTTAATTGAAACTCCACACAGCTAAATAGTGTTTTTAACTCGCAACGTCAAATCGAATCGACCTGTCCATATTCCGCTTATAACGACCCGAGTCAACATTGAAGAAATACAGTAACAAGGCCATTCCAATTGTCTAGTCCAGCTTACATGACTGTTAGGTGCTCATTTGTGTGTGTGTGTGTGTGTGTGTGTGTGTGTGTGTGTGTGTGTGTGTGTGTGTGTGTGTGTGTGTGTGTGTGTGTGTGTGTGTGTGTGTGTGTGTGTGTGTGTGTGTGTGCGTGTGTGTGTGTGTGTGTGTGTGTGTGTGTGTGTGTGTGTGTGTGTGTGTGTGTTTTGTTTTGCAATCATACATTTACAAGTTACTATTTTCATGCAATATTGCAGTCTTTAGTCTAAGACTTCCTGTGTTATTATAATGATTATAAATGGGTGGCAAAGGAGGTTATATACAGCGGCTTAAGAGTAGCTACAATCCATCAGTTCCGGGGTCAATTGATTAAGAGATGCCAGATGGGTTGACGGTCAGGAAATAAAGTATACAGTATAAAGTGTTGTTAATTTCATCAAAGCAGATAATTTAAGGTATGAATGTAAAATGATTATCATAATAATGACAACAAATAGTCATATAAATCAAGGCAACTGCACTTACGTTTGTATTTTGACGAGAACGTTTCGCGTCCTATCCGGGACGCTTCATCAGCTTGTCTGAAGAGGTGGCGAGAATATAATAATAATAATAATGGTTCAAAAATGTATTTCTTCACCAGTCCAAAATAAGTTTTTATTTTATTTTTTTTTTAATTCCAGTCATCTTTGACAATTTTTTTAAAGCACCACTATTCGACCCCTAACTTACTTGATTATTTGCTTATTCATTTTTTTTATACCGAAATTGATACAATGGTGACTTTACCTAAATACCCCTTTAAAACAACGTAAGTTTATTGTCACAATCCTACCATTTGGAAGCACTGTTAAGTTCGTTTCTGCTGACCCAATTCCTAATGAGCTGGAAACCTGACACTTGAATATTCCACTGTCTGCCATCTGTAGATTGGTTATGGTAAGATTTCCACTAAACCCATGGTCGACAGTCAAGTAGTAATTGGAATCAGACTGATTTGTGTCGTATAGACAACTTTGCTTCGAGTCATTAGTATCACTGTGAACAAAGACCAGTTTACCATACGCGTGATCCTCGATAGTTTTCCATCTCACAAACCCAAATGTTTCCCGGCTTGATTCTGGAGAATAGGTGCAGTTGAGTGTCACATTAGTTCCTGCACGAGCAGAAACATATCCATCAGTGGACCCTTATACCAAACCCACCTGACGGTAGAAATAAATCGTATAAACAGTGGTGAGGAGGAAGAGGAGGAAGTAGAGGTGTTTATGTCGAAAGACATTCCTTGATTTTTTTTCAAAGTTGCTTGTATTTCAAATCTGAAGGGCCGATAATTACTATCATAACTTTGGAATTGTCATCAAATACAAAATCTCTAAAATGTTATAAACTGGTGTAGTGGAACTTCTTTTTGAAATGTAAATGAGATTTGCATTACGGGCAGGCACATTAAATGTAAACCGTATTTAATTCTTTCAACAATTCTTTAGTCATTCACAGTAACCATAAATATCATAGCATTGATTTTACTCATGAGAAAGGAATAAAAACGCATTAATAAAAACTTTTTTGCTTATTCAAATATATTACCTCTATTCAAATTTCCGTAAAGCTTTCTAGAAGTGCTGGCAAAATTTGAGCTACTCAGCAAGTTATTATACGCAAATAAGAATGTATTCACATGCTTAATGTATGTTTAATATATCACAGATAATACATGTATATTAAAAGCTGAAATTCTGTGAATTCAGAAACAGGCAAAGTGTCACAATTTGAATCACGGGTTCACGTTTACATGTTTATAGTTTTCATTTTACACTTGACACAAGTCAATACATGTGCATTTGTTATGAATAAGGTTGGATTCGTACCTGTTCCACAAATTGATAACAAAAGTGAAGCCGCAAGGGTCAAATAAAATGAAATACCCGTAGAGTCTCCTTTCCGCGCCATTTTCCTGCTTAATCAATCTGCATAAATTAAAATGACAGAAAAGGATTTTTAAATATTATAAAGTAGCTCGATATAAGAGAGGAAAAATATGACCAGATGAATTTATTATTGAAACTCACTGGTGGTAGTAGTAGTAGTGGTGGTGGTGATAGTAGTAGTAGTAGTACTAGTGGTGGTGGTGGTAGTAGTAGTACTAGTATCGGTATTAGTTATTGTTGCTGTTTCGTCCTCGTCGTTGCTGTAGCAGCAGCAGAAGTAGTAGTAGGAGGAGGAGGAGGAGGAGGAGGAAGAGGAGGAGGAGTACGTAGTAATGATAGTAGTACATGTAAGTAATAAAGTAGTAGTTGTACTGGTAGTGGTACTGGTAGTGGTAGTGGTAGTGGTAATGGTAATGGTATTGTAGTAGTAGTAGTAGTAGTAGTAGTAGTAGTAGTAGTAGTAATTAGTTTTATTTATTTATTTATTTTAAACTTCTTTAAACAGAGCAAACCGTTCAGAGCCGTGAGGCCTATGCAGCTCTGTGTGATATACAAATGATATTGCAAAAATTGAAATTAGCAGCTCACATAATCACAAACACAGAACAAAGTACGGGGCAAAATTGACAAAACAGACAGCAATATAAAAATGTAAAAATTCAAAAGGGATATTACAGAGCGATAGTTCGACATCCTCCCATCTCCTCCCTTTTATTTTATTTTCATTCCCTTCCTCTTTCTCACTTCGCCTCCTCACACAACCTCCTTTCCGTTCCCTCATCTCTCATTCTCAAAGATAATTCAGACCAAATACCACCTCTCATAAAACAAACACCTTTCATCGCCAGTGGTGTGTCCGTCTGTCTACTCACATAAATACAATGTCGTGAATTTATACCCGGGGGGTGTTTCACTAACTAAAATCGATTTTTACCTAAAAATCGATTTTAACGTCTGAAATCAATTCCGCGCTAAAATCGATTCCATCTTGCTGTTTCACAAAATCGATTTTACGCTGAAATTGATTTTAGGGAACTTTTAATTATTTGAAGGCGCTTGAACGAGGCTGCGGCCCGTAATTTACGATCTTATGAAGACAGTCGAACAAGCTGAAGGCTAGTTGGAGGTACGTAAATCTTCGTTTTTGTAGTAGTAATGATTTCAGACGTCTAGTTTTTGTAAAGGACGTAGGATTTTGCTGGTTCTACGTGTTTTGATTAAGCATTTAATCTTTTTTCATGCGCCAATTTTGCTTAAAAACGCGAAATTATGTGCAATAAGCTGTGCGGGCGACTTGTAATAGTCCCATCCGTATCATTTTGTGTAGGATCAACGTTTACCCGATCGGCCCGGCGTTTCAGTTTCCGACACAAAACTAAGCACTGAGACTACGTCTGGTCCCACTGACCTCCGTACATTAAATGATTCCCCGGAACAGACAGATATCTCTGTCTTCTCTATGGTTTCCGATGCATTTTCGGGAAAAGGGTCATGTTTTTAATCAGGGAATAGGGTTCAGTTCAGTCTCGGCGGGGGGGGGGGGGGAATCTACACCTACTGGTTACTAAGCAGAGCTATACAGACCACATACGCCCTCTACTGGAAAAAAAAAACAAAGTTTGCACTGTGTGAATTGAATGATCCAGTCCCACCAAAACTGGACAGATTTTTTTTACACTGGGCAGAAATTTTGTAAAATCAAAAAAATGAAATTGAAGCGACGAGTCCTTCATTTTCAAGTACTTATAAGCTGAAGTCATTGATAAACTATCCATTTGGAGCAATATTTCAGTATAATTTTGTTTAGAAAGGTGAATTTCAGAGCATTTTCTTGGGCCACGACTGCAGGAAAACAACCACTCATTACTACTTTGTACACAAAAAGTATAGAGTTGTACCCATGGGTGTGGGGGATCCCCAAAAATGGTTGAAATAGGGGTCTTGGTCTTTTATTTTGGGGGGGGCATTTTTTCCGTGTAATATTTCTAGAATTAATGTTAGATCTTAAATCACCCTAAGTCCCTATCACTTTTCCTCATTATGATTTAGGGGGTCAGTTACTAGG
>JZLH01S0522617.1:3366-12247 GCA_001188425.1 Eucidaris tribuloides
TATTCACAGATCAGTATGTATGTATTTGTGATTGTATGTATTCATAAATGTCTGTTTGTTTTTACATCATTTATATAAATGTTTTTTATGAATATTTATCATTAAAATTTATTGAATTACCAATATGTGTTGCTATTTATATATTGATAATTGGCCCATCAGTCCACCAAACACCGCTCCCTACAAACAGTCCACCCGACTTACAAACTGCATTACTATTTCTATGTTTTTCTTTCATAATTTGCATGTAATATGACCATTTGGGGAGGGGAATAATGGGGGAGATAGCCAAGGAAATCAGCAGGTACCTGTGTTAATTAACATTGATATTAGTCTTCCTGGCATATGATGAGCACAGCATGAGCCTGACATGCAAGTAATATCATTTAGTAATCACACAGATATGAGACTGCATCAAAAAGGAAGCTCACAGAGAATAGAAATATATGCGACTTATCAGCACACAGTATGAAAAACTAAACCCAGTTTGACTAGTAATAAGACACACTTTCACGCTCTGTGGGATGCTGTAAATCCAATGGCACGTTTCCAAAACAAACCAGGAGAAATTTGGGGATATTGGATCAATGAAATTATCACAGCGGGGAAGAGAAGTTTGCATATGGTTTTAAAGTGTACCAATACCCTAAAAATCAAATTTGTGTACAACTAGAATACACTACAAATAACCGCAATTCAGTTGCCTCAGCCCGTGAAGTAATCCATCTTTTGATAAATCAGATCATAACGTGTACAATATTCCCGCACTTGTGCTCCGCGCATTTAAGTTCTGCTCCGTAAGCACCGATCTCTATGCGTGTGCGTTCTGGCTATACGCGTTCGTTTTTGCTTAACTATCAAAGTTCAGTATTGATATTGAGCGATACACTGGGGGTGTGTGTTAATAGTCAAGACGTTCATGGACAAACTATCGATAGTGCGATCGATCGATTGATAGAATCAGTTGATTGACTTGTCTATTTCAAGTCGTTTTTGTTTTTACTTAATGTTTGAAATTTACATTGAAACCCTAATAAACAAAAATTGGAGTGATCACAAGTGCTAATACAGTACTTTGCAGAGGGCATGCTGTAAGTATATTCTACATATATAGCAAACAAATTATCCAAGGTATTGGTACACTTTAAGAATACATGCAATTTGTCATCATGTACCAGTAATATATAATACCTTCAACACATAATTCATCCAAATGTCAAATAAACTCAAAACTGCATGTTTGGTTATTGTATCACATGCATGCTATCCATTTCATTATTTGGGACATAAGGCAGAAATCTCAATTAAAAAATATTTACTCATTTTTCACACTCTTGTATCATAAGTTAGTTGAGTTCATAATGCACTTCCCACAGCCTATCCTGCTATTAATATATCTAATACTAGGCTGATTAATTCACAGAGAAAAATAAATCACATAGCAGTGAATTATATATTTCACAATATTATTCAGTTTGCAATCAATTATATAATTAATGTTTTAGCTCAATGGTTACATGTATACTCTTGTAAATGTGAATAATATTCATGGACAAGTAATTTTATACAGCTCAAAAAAAAATTATCTGACCTGTAAGGACTAACGTTATTCATTTAATAATTTAATTAGTGGACATTCTAATTTCCTAAATGGTAAAGATGTGTCACTTTTTCTGCTACTGCTGCTACAAAGGAAGTTATTTATCACATACACTATCAAAGAATTTTAAGGTAAATTAAAAGTACTTTAGATTAGATTAATATAGTTATTGTGAAGAAAAAAAAACACATTTCAATAAATTGATGCTTTCAGATGCCACTGCATGTAAACTGTTTTATACATGCACATTAAAGGCATTGTAGTCTATCTCATTGTTTCCTACCATGATTATTTTGAAAGAGTGTTTAACTTTGTGACATATAACATGCACCAAATCTAACTTTATCCTGAAAGCATCTGCATTTCAGTCAATGTTTATGTACAAACATTTCTTCTTTTAAATAACAGCAATAAAATGACATCTTGCGATGATTAACCCATGCCCCCTCCCACTCCTTTCTCAAATCCGTGATTGTACTGCATTGCCCACATATTTGCAAATTCTGCAACATCCCATTCCCCCAATCTGTTTTATCCCAGGTCACGAACTTGTGCCAAACCTGTTGCCATGGAGACTGACAGTAGTAAAGTATGTCAAATAATTCAAACGAATCCCACATGACAGAGGGGTTGAATTACAATTTTGTCATCAGTCTAAATACACAATTATATGACAGGATTTTTACACAAATATGCTGACTTCACTGTTGAAGTGTTAATTAATCAACGAAGTAAATGAAACGAGCTGACAATTTTTATTCATTTTTTAGAGCACTCTGGTGTCTTCTTCATCAAATGTACATAAATATTATTCAGTGGGAAGTCATGCATACTTGATTTCAAGCCAGGCATATAAGTCAGTTGGAATAATTTGTATCCTCATAAGATTACAAACTCGCTTCCCCCCCCCCTTCACACAGTACAAATGATTGATGCTATGTAAGACTGTACACAATTTTTACATATGAACAGTATAATTATAATTTTGCCATAAAATAAAGTATGTAACACAGATTTTGTACTAGTTCAAAGCAACCAGGCTGTCACTTTAATTAAAAATGTATACAGTGTATCAGTGAAAATGTAATTTAAACTATATCAAAATTCATACATCACATTTCATACCTCATCGACATGGGAAAGTTAAATATAGTATCTAAAAACCGTGGTATCATTAACATAATTGTCCACAACAACAAATTAAGGCTGAAACTGAACATGGCTAAATATATCTCCTTTCAATTACGGGCTGGGATAATTGAATCAGGAGGACTTCCTTCTCGAAGGCAGTCAGCAACTAGAGCTGACAGGATTAGATGTGAAGGTATTATGGGGCGCTTCTCGGTTCAAGATGATGCGCTGTTGATCTAAGTGGCACTAATTTGAATGTCAAACTGTCTTAAAGTGGTATGTATGCTGTGAAGTTGTCCAATCAGTCATTTGGGGAGCAGCAGGTAAAGCCACTTGTTTTCACAAACTGTGATTTGTTTTCCAGGATGGTGATTTGTTGTGACGGAACAAGTGTCAGACTAGAAACCCATACTACAAGTTCCAAATACAAATCTAGAAGCTCACAAAAGGAAGTTTTATTTTGCTGCATACTATCAATTCATTTCCTAGAATAAAAGTGCATCTTTGTATACTTTCACTTAAGAACCAGAGTGTGTCCTATTTTATTTTGCTGAACTTACATTGTTGTCTGGTAGGACGAAAGCATAATAGTCGTTATTAGGCGGAAATGATGAAGAATACAATACTTGACTCTTCTGTGATTTCAGGTCATGTGTGTGTGTGTGTGTGTGTGTGTGTGTGTGTGTGTGCTGTGTGTGTGTGTGTGTGTGTGTGTGTGTGTGTGTGTGTGTGTGTGTGTGTGTCGTGTGTGTGTGTTTCATGTGTTAATATTATCTCCACAATTTTATAAAGCTTTAGAATAAATACACTGTTCTTCCATTAATACAACAAAATTATCATTTTATTAATTATATCCCATGTTTTGATGATCTTTTAAATACGCGTCAAATGCCTCAGACTAAATTTTAATCTCTGTTACAGTTATAACACCTGAAATTAAAAACACAGCTTTTTGTCTAATATCTAAAAAAAAAAAATTCACGTATTTTAACATGGCTAAGAAAAGGTAATGAATTCTGGCTTTATATTGATGTTCCTTTTTTTATAAAGTATTATAACAAACATCTTGAAAGGAGCTACTCAAAGAGAATGACTCAGCAAATTACAGACAACAGACAAAGTGGCCAAAACATTATTTAACTGTAAATAAAGATGTCGCCAAGAACAGCAGAGCAGCTATGTGTTATGCTCATTTATCGAACATGCAGTTACCCACTTTAATATATATTTGTTTTGGTGCTGTTTCACATACCAATTGCACTAATTAGACCTAGATAATCAGGGCCCACTTGTGTGCAACTATAGCTCCCACACATGCATGACATTTAGAAATGCAGGCCATGATGAATATGGCAGCAGGTAGTGTATTGTCAATTTAGCATGCTCTAATATCTTCACTTCTTATCCATTTATACTTCGCAATTATGTACATCAAACCTTGTACCTGTGGTGTTGAATTGTTGTATTTAACTAATGATGGAATGCATCCTTTAGTCTAAGAGACATCTAGGTTCTAAAAGTAGTAATACACAAAAGCTCTAGTGTGTATGTTATTATTGTAGCTTAAAAAGAAAGTGTGTGTGTGTGTGTGTGTGTATGTGTGGTGTGTTCATAGAATATGTTGTGTGTGTGTGTGGGTGTGTGTGTGGGTGTGTGTGTGTGTGTGTGTGTGTGTGGTGTGTGATGGTCGTGTGTGTGTGTGTGTGTGTGTGTGCTGTCTTGTCTGTCTGTCGTGTCTGTCTGTCTGTCTGTGTGTGTGTGTCTGCAATAGATGTATGTGTGTTTGTGTGTAGGTAACTAGAGGGAATATTTGTTTATATTACCTCTTGTCACCTGCTATCACAATTTCCTTACTTCTAACTATCAAAATTAGCCATTCATTTACCCTACCTACCTACCATCTACTGCTGTTACATCCCTCTTGGGCAGAGCTTATATAATTCAGAAGCATTAGGTCATGTGTCATGTATACCCTGGTGCAGCACCGACAGATCAAACATGCAATGCTGAGTGAACGGAATAAAAATGAAATCATCAGATCCTGTCCCAGTCAATATTCGGTAGCATAACAATATCTTTCAAAGGTTTACTGTCAGTACATATAAGTTTTAAGTTGGTGTAAGATCATTTAAAGTTCTCTTCATTTGAAAAAAACCCTCTGTAGCAGCAAATATCATCTTAACAAACCACACAGGCAATTACCATTAATCAGACATGTCAAAACCAAGATAATCAAAAACAGTACTCTACATCACTTACGCCTCAAGTACCAGCATTAAGAAATTAGTGCAAAATGCAAGATTTACTGAATGCGCGATGATAAGCTCGCATGTCTGAAACCAGGAGCCATTGAGGCTCTCATTCCGCAATACATATGCTCTGCACCACGCGCGATAAAAATTAAGATGTAGATTATCATCGGTGGGGTCTCCACTATCACTACCAGTACTCTGTTATTCTCTATTCTTAACCTTCTGACCCCCATGTGCAGCGCAGCCAGGCGGCCAACTCCATTTCTGTAATTTTCAATGCATTATAATAAGATCACAATACAGACCTCAAGCTTTTGGATGATTGAACCACCAGGTACGAGTGTTCATGTGGACCTAAGTCGCAGTTGGAAATTAACAACCTCACACACGAGAAGAAGTCTTGGTAGGATATCGCGATTAGAATTGATTCTGCTTAAAGATAGATATGCCAGGATTTGGCGAAGACCATCTTCTTTAATTCCATTACAACAGTAGTTTCATCATCATCATCATCATATCACCCATTTTCTGTCCACTGACTGAACGAAGGCCTCAGCATGTTTTGCGCCAGCAGTGCTCTATCCCTAGCTTTGTTAAACCAATTTGTGTTACCCAGTACCTGTCAAGTCATCCCTCCATCTTTTGCTTTGCTTGCCCGATTTATGATTCCTGTGTCAATATGGTCTCTCAAGGTGTCACACGTGTGTGACGCATCTGTATCTGTAGTAAGTGTTAAGTAGTTATAGTAATTACAAGTGCGTGTGTGAAAGTTTGAGGATTCATACGTCCGTAACTTTATTGTTTTATGAGAAAAACTACCAATTAACAAATATGCTACCAGCAATTTGTCTTTCCCAGACGTTTCAAATTTGTCTCAAATTGCGGATCACGGTTATTGTGTACGTTCGAGGGACGAGCCCCGCCGGGCCCAACACGAGCAGCACTGATTGTTACATTGGCTAAACTACTCTCGACGCTATCGCTAACAGCTTGATCAGACATATTTAGGAACTATGGAATGTGTCCGTCATTGGCAAAATTTGAAAGTTAACAGTCACAGATTTTTCAACAAAACTACGTATTCTGCCCAAAGATTTTATGACAGGTGTTTATTTATACGCATTCTTCAACATTGTGAACGATACCTTTGAACTGTTTGCATTCATTTTGACCGTTTTCTGGAGTGCAAATCCCAGAACTCTAATCTTAAACATTGTGTCAGGGAATGTGCAAGTCCATTACTTCGCCTTCATTATCAGATACCAAACGTATTTAGTACTTACAATATGGTGTGTTGAAGATTTTGAGAATCGGCCATAAGTCATGAAATTTGTTGTTTTATGAGAAAAATCAATAACGCATGTACCGAGAATATTGTTCTTATCCGGAGTTTCAATTTTGTTCAAACGTCGCGATCGCAGGTTATGTGTATCGTCGCAAGACGGCAGCGGAGGCACTGATTGGTTAAACGGTACCTCCGCACGACCTTGCTAACGTGATCGGACAATTTGGAACGGCACGTCACCGAGGTTTGACGTCGCTAGGATTTTTGAATCCTTCTGAGTAAATTTGAAAAAGGATGAAGTTGTAATCCGTCAGATTTTCACAAACCAATATTTCTCCCCAAGTCTCGTATGGACAGGTGTTTATTTATAGTAATCGTTCAACATTGAATATGATTTCAGCTGATTCCATTGCTCATTAGGTGTTTTTATGACGCGCAATGAATGACACAATCTTTAAGAGGCTTGGCCATTGTTTCTGAGTACATGTCAATCAACGCATCGGCGGTGTACAAATGTAATTTAATGCGTCGTGCTCGTGGAAATAAGATGAAAGATCATACATGATCTGTCCACGCAAATCATGGTTTACAGTGTCAAGCTGTTCACACAAGCAAATTGTGAAGTGACTTGGAGAATCAATGATTAGAAACAGCCTTGGACGATGATTTGAATTTTGTGATTTGATAAGGCAGTGTGATTTCTAAGTTGCTTTCACATTAATGGGTGAAAATATTGCAAATTAGAATTGCGCATTACAATCACGTTTTGGCTGTCACGTGAAAATTGTCTGAGAGTTTGGCTGTTTGCAATACTGTTAGAAATTACTCGACGACAGTTTTGGCATCTCTCACAAATTTGTGATAACAGATCCACCAAACAGCGATAGAAATGTTTAGCAGTCATCATAAATTTGAGACACCAAACAATGATGATTTGCTACGCTTACGCTTAATCCTATAAATATAGCCCCAGCAACTTAAAAAAAAAATATTGGAGGAAAACAGAATGATTAAAATATCTCCTCATAAAAAAAGGAATGGAAATGTCAAAATCCTCATAGTTTCAACCAACATGTAAGATACTGTAACTGCACGATTGTAGTGAAGCAAAAATTGTGACATAACTTTATGTCAGGCGTTAAATGCATAAAGTTCAAATACTGCTCAACTCACCTACAATATACAAGCACACAGAAATATTCTCAAAATGCATTATTTTTGATCTTTGCTCAGACTTTCCTACATTTTATGCCTATTTTGGATGGTACTATGATAAGAGATTACGGAACCATACTATTTTGTAGAGCTGCCAGACAATGCATGAGTATTATGGACTGAAAATCACCACAGAAAGCACATGATACATGTTATTTAATAGGACAAGACATCTGGCAGATACATGCGTTGATTCTCCTTAAACCCGCTTTAATCTTAATCGGCAGGTAATATCCTCCAACTACAGTAATGTCACATCTGTTTTAAGATTTATCATCATATGTAGGCCAAATGTGGTTTTTCGCCAAAATAAGATGCTATTTCCACCTGCTGAAAAGCCTGCTTACTGATGCAGCTTTGTTTTGTTTTTCTTTGATGCTTCTCTTTTTTTTTCACGTATTTCTTTCTAAAGGTTTCTTCTATCTTTCTGTCCTTTTCACCCTCCTTCTCGTGATATTTCTTTTATTTTTCATTGTTTTGATGTATGAGGAAACCTATCAAATCCATTTTGGAGTAAAGCATAAATGAGGGAAATAATGTGAAGTACAATAATATTTTGTGGATTTTTTTCATTACTTGTTTCAAACTAACATATATCTTGTGCAGTTGATAATAAGGAAACTACGGTACTTCTAGTGCCATAAAATTCAATGAAAACTGGTGGGACACAAGTTGCATTTAATGCATCAAGGACTAAGTAAAACAATATTTTATCTACCTGGGTCTGAACAGACTACAGCTATTACTTTTTAAATATCACACAGAATTTTAAAGCCTAAGTATATTCCTTCACTCTGTGGCCGAAAAATTTGACACATACTCGAACTCAATTCTATTTCAGGATGCCTATTGGCTGAGACTAGAGTTGTCATGGATGTTCGTAGGTATATCCATATACGAGGTCATGAATAAGACAGGAAAGTTTCAATCGTTCCAAATTCCGAAAACAAGAAATAAAACAGAAGATAATAAGCACATCAACACACGTAAAGAGCATACCCGCTGATTAAGGTAAATTGAAACAGCTGATTGTACAGTACACTCACAACAGTTAGAGTATAAAACAGATCACAAATATAAGATATCTGCTGGGTCTTGAAGAAATGCATGTTACATTGATATATGTCTCATGGTTATACTTAGCACTGCTGCATATGGTTTCTGTCGAATAAGAGCAATGTGTGACAGTCACACACTGAGTGGCGCAGTTTCTTTGCACAAGATATTTGCTTCAAAGTCTGTTGGCACATATAACTAAACCGTCCTATCACCACAAAACTAACTAGTGGGAGAGATATTTTTTTTAACAAACTACAATGCTGCTGATTTCATCTCAACTAGTTGTAGCAATTGGTCTAGGCTTACAGTTAGTTAGCCAAAAATTGTACAACATATTAG